>WWET01002367.1:107258-131530 GCA_011038615.1 Limnodynastes dumerilii
AGCAGCGATGTTATGCTGAGCGCTACAGCGCTCAGTGTAACATCGTAGCTCTGGATCAGGCCCCAAGAGAGGAAAGTTACTCCTGAGCAAAACCATGTTGATATCAGGGGGAGTCAAGTTAGTTGTATTCTTTGCATGCAAGGATATATCTTTGCTTTTGCTTACTGCACACAGACTTACTTCCACACTGTTATTTAGACTTGGGCTGGTAAACATCATCTCATAACTCTAATACTGTTTGCAACAGATGAAATATGACTCCCCTGAAATCAACATGGTTTTGCTCAGGAGTCATTTTCAATCTCTGAATATGGCCCTATTCCATTAGTGTAACTTCATGTAATGTGGCTAAATAATAAGCTTTGGTGGACACTAACATGCCTAGTATTACAAATACAACTTTACATTGCACAATTACCTATAAGTGCACTTCTATGCTGTGCATAGCCATAATAAGGCACAAAATGCTTCCAAATAAACTGCAATGGCAGCAATCCATATCTGAGAACCACAGCACTGTGTCCATATAAAATATTTTCATCGTTTTTTTAGTCAATGGGTCGTATCGACAGATCCGTTTTTTTAAAGTATGCAATTATATGCACGCAGGTAGCAAGACAACACCCACCACACTCCCCTCTCCTGGCCGTGCAATCATAGGCTTACACCTCCATAGACCATCCTGATCTTTACGTGTGTACTTCCGTGCGTGCGATTCTTTATTGCCGGAGCCCTCAAGCGTTCATTTATATGCCTCCCCCACCCACTTTCAAGTAAATTTTCAAGTACGTATTTCTATCACGCCATCCGTACGTATGTCCCCAAGTGCGATTCACATGTCCCTGCCTAAAGCACTTACGTGCGTATATTCCACGTAGCTTGTGTAAATAAAGTTACTACGCATGTGCAGTTATACCGTACCTAAGAAAGGCACGTAACTTCATGTGAAAATGGATCTGTGAACACGGTCTAATGTCTTTATTCATACATTTATTATTTCTTGTATATATGGCTGTTAAGTAACAGGTAAATTCTATGTCTAAACATTGACTATCTTTGGTTACCTGTTATTTAAGCAACATTCACAAATGACTCATTCTTCTTTATGTTTCGCACAGTGGAATTTTATATTCAGCAGAAAAGTAGGTCTAGTCATCAACCAAATGTAAGTGGCGTCTCTATTTAATTTGTCATAAATATTCCCTAGAAAACATGCCTAGAACAAAATACACATGGAACAGAAAGAACACCAATAAAATCTATACCACTAGATAAACAAAAGGTGAAAGAAGCGCTCAGCATATAGACTTTTATAACAAACACTAAAATGTATTTAAATAAGCAATAAATAACAAGAAAATGACGATTTTTCTGCATAATAACTCAAGAGAAATATCCATATAGATTGCCGCACTTGATGAGAAATTATTTGTGAAATAAAAATATGTTTTTATACCTTTTATTTGCCTATTTTGAAAGAGGTATTGTTCATTCCTAAAGAGGCTGCCGCAATATTAATCTGAATAGTAAAGGTGGTTTATACTCTGTTACAGTTTATTAGTCTAGCATTATAACCTCTCAGAATTTAACTAGTGAGTGTCCAATACTTGATGTGGATTGACTAATCCTCCCACATCCAGTATTTACAGTATATACACAACCTGCACTTTTAAAACCATGAAAATAAGTATTTTTTTTAATTGTAATTACTATATTTAAACTACCACACGTGTGAACTCACCGGACAAAGGGCATTCCAACAGACTACTTAAATTTAGAAACTGCTTAATGGCTTAGGATAGTGGGACAGCTCCTAAACCTACTAGGGTGAAAGAAAATCATTATGACCCCTTACTTGCCATTGACTGTTTCTTCAGTATATAGCACTGACAAATATTAACCAGAGTTATTTTTGTGTGGAGTTAACACTATATTCCCTATGTTTTTGCTGTCACTTGGAGAAAGTAATTACTTACAAAAGTCCTAAGTCATAAAGGTAACATAATTGGCTGCTAACTATACTGTCCCTGGGATGAGATTAAAAGCACCACTAGGGTAAAGAGTGATGTACTTTGATAAAGTACTTTAGTACAGTACTGTGTAATATACTGGCACTATACAGATAAGGAACATTAATAACAATAATTATGTGTAGAGATACGTGTGGAGAGACTCAGACTTGGCTGACTGCACTTTGCTTCCTGATACATGTTCCTTGCACACAGGCTTCAAATATCTAAACAGACTCATTTTCAGCCTAGTCTCCCTCTAAGAACCAGGATTTCTCACTATCAGCACCATAGACATTTTGGACTCGTGTGTAGTCATATGCTGCAGTGATGTCACTCATTGGCTTAGTGGTTGCAAGTATGTTCTAGTCTTACTCCATTACTTGGAAATCATTCATTTGTATATACAATGTCCTAAGGATCAGGGCGTCCTGCCAGACAAAGCAACTTGTTTTCAAGCTCAGAAAGGAACTGGAAGACAGATGGGTGGGAAGAAAAAATTAACCAGCTTCAGAGAAAGACCAGAAATAACCCATGGATGGGAGGGAGATAAAGGTAGAAACACACAACTAGAAATGAAGCTAAGCAAGTCAGCTATATGAGGGGACAGAGGAAGTAATGTGGAGAAAGCAGATGGTAAATATGTCCCTAGGTTTGCTCTGTGTTTATAGCAGAAGTCGCTACAGGCAGTGCTGGGAGTGAAGTGGAAAGGGGAGGAGGAGAGTGGGAGAGATAGACTGACTGACTGTGTGCGCTCTCAGTAGATACAGTAATATTTGGTAACAGGTGAGGTTTATTTCTTATGAATAATGCATGATTCAACCTCAATAAAAATATCTACAAACATTCCCTTCCCTGTGATGCCTTAAAGCCATGTATACAAGATTACATCTATTTGGTAAAGTACTGTATAGCAGTTTTAATGGTAATAACACGTTCCCAGATAGAAGTGGAATATCTGATAGAACCCTCATGTGTTTCATACTTGCGTCACTATTATTATCAGTGACCCTGAAGTACAAGGAGAACTGGAGGACATCAGGAAGCCAAAGCTGCCAAGAGAGGGCATGGGGGAAACCAGATCTCCATTAAAAAACTAAATAAAAATAAAATACACTTTTCATTTGCAGTTAGGATTATACAGTAAACATGCCAATATAGAAATAAACAAACTTAACACAAAAAAACAGCCTTGCTTACAGAGTAATATTTATTTCTTTCTCACACCTGACTTTCTGTTGACACTTACAAACACAGGGAAGCCAAATCTTTTTCAGTCTCACACAAACACACATTAATCTCAGCCGTACAAACACTGGATTTATCCTTTCACTTCCCCTCACTCTACCTTTCTGCTGACTCAGCCCTTAGTAATCGGCCTGACTGAATAATGACATTTCAGGCTCAGCTGTGCTTGCATAATTCAGACCCCCCTTTCTCTATGTTTTCAGCTTCCAGGGAACCAGTTTAAGCAGGATCCACAACTCCCGTCAGCAAGGCACCGTGCCCCAAGAGCACCGTCCAAAAGCACCCTTCCCCCATATCCTCAGAGTACACAGCCAGAACCAAGATCCAATCAGTGCTGATAAAGTGACAATACTCATTTTATGCAAATCCCACAGGAGACATTAGCTTGCTACATTTTTCATTCTTTTATGGAAACCTATAAGGGTGTTTGTTAAATTATGGATTATATGTCCTTTGTTGAGCATGAAATGTAAACACAGCTTAACCACTGAAAGAACAGATACTGCTATTAATACACAGATGAGAGAAAATGAACCTGAATTTTGAAGTAGAATAATTATAATGCTGTCACACAGTGAGCTTAACTGACACAGAAAAAAAAAAGATAATAAATCCTGCGTTTGAGAAAACACCACACAAATAATAAAGGGATCCAGATACACAACTTTAGCACATGCACACAACGGACAGTATACTAGCACAATCCAGATACTTTCTCTGCACTCCACTTGCACTTTAGGGAATTCCACATTCAGAACCCTAGCTTAAGTCTCCATATGCGGAGAGCTCACGTGCAGAATGCAGGATTGTACATAAAAGCTTAGCCAAGTCCTCGCTGGCAACAGAAATCTTGGGGCCCAATACACTCATGTATTTGAGCGCCCCCATCCCTCCTCAATAGTGTATTGCAGGGGTCCCTCTGAACCTTG
Source organism: Limnodynastes dumerilii (assembly GCA_011038615.1). Taxonomy (NCBI): domain Eukaryota; kingdom Metazoa; phylum Chordata; class Amphibia; order Anura; family Limnodynastidae; genus Limnodynastes; species Limnodynastes dumerilii. The sequence continues at coordinate 111,445 of WWET01002367.1, forward strand.
AAGCCCATCACAGCTGTCCCCCTTGTCTCCCCCTGTTGCCCGGCCTGACTGTTCTATCTGCACTCCAGATTCAACCCACCCTGCGTGTCACGTACTAATGGTAAATGAACCTGCCCCACCGTCTGAGAGTGAATTCAACATGGAGCACAGCATCTGTTGGCTGCGTTCCAATGCGGAATTAATTGTACTGTGCATGCTGTCTTTAATCATTCTGGATCCAGCCTATAGTCATGAACAATGAACAATTTAGTATTAATTCAGTGTTTCCCAATGCCGGTCATTAAATCCAATGTAATTGCCTCTCTCTGCTCTGAACAGACCTGAGTCCTGTGCATGTGTAAGCACGACCAATCATTCAAGATGTAACTAACAGGTGTGTGAATTTTATACCTTCCTTGTGAGCAAATTAAAAAAAATGAGCTCCTCTCACATTGGAACATGGTTTGTCCAGCTGCAGACATGAACCTGTTATTGCTGTTTCATGCATCTGGTGTTGCAACAAAACAAAACCAATATTTAAACAGATCAATATATGAACATATAATAACTCCTATGTGAGATGAACTGTTTGCTGTAGATTTTATGGTAACAATGTTGTTCCATGCGTCTGGAGATCTGTTATTCGTCACGGCATGCCGCTGTCACTCCATAAGTGTTCAGAACCCTACCTTCACTTCTCCACACAGATCTGCATCCACACATTATGCCTAAATATTCATGACCATTAATGAGTGTGTGTTAACATATAGTACTGTAAAGAAGTAACCATATACCAGACAGATTATATTATTGGCATAAGCCTACAGAACAGCTTGAACCAACTGCTAATTAAAAGAGAGCCTGATATAAATATAAAGATGCTACAGTGCTCCAGCTGATTTTCTCAGGAGTAGCATCTTTTGTGAAATATTCTTTTTGTTCGATAACATTGGTTTTCTTTTATTTATCTATTTTTCTATGGCGTGACTAGAGTTCATGGAACCTTGTGGAAATAAGATATAAAAATTAAAAAAAAGTCACAAGTGCTTTTAGTGGTGACGGCCAGATCAGGTATACATAGTATATCACCCTAGTTATGCCTCTAACAGCTATTGATATGTACTACTAGGAAATGTTTAGAATTTGTTACTCACAAAGGCAGACACCAGCCAACAGGCGTAGTCCAGACTCAGGTGCAAAACATGTCGGGAACAGCGGTTGTAATACGTAGTTGGAAAATGTTAGTGCAATAACTGCTTGGTTTGTGGGATAAATCACTAGGACCGCAATCCAAAGCCGGAGGAATCTGCAGGAAAATACAGTGACATGAAAACATCTCCCCCATACTAAAGTCATTTACACCTAATGTCAGATGTGCTACTTACCCTGCAAGTCCACCAAAGATGTCCTTAACATATGAATAGTCTCCTCCGGATTTGGGAATGGTGACTCCAAGCTCTGCGTAACACAGAGCTCCTACTGCAGTGATAACTCCTGTGACAATCCACACAATGAGAGCCATTCCCACTGAACCAGCATTTTCCAGCACTCCCTTTGGGGACACAAATATACCGGAGCCAATAATATTACCTGCAAAACAGTAAACGTTCATTATGAAGTAAAATTAAAAACAGTTCTACATGATATGTATTGTAAGTAAAGTTGGTTACACAATATGCAATAATTTAGCCAACTGGCTGATTTGTAAGAGATTTGAGCAATTATCATACACTCCCTGATCCAGAGCTACGTCCGCTAGCGTATTTATGCAGAGACGTAAAAACGCAATTTTGAATGTACTGTGCATGCGCGCGGAAGATGTTACGGCACGTAACTTTGAACGTACGTACCATCCTAGTATCAAGAGTGTAACTACGGATGAAGGGTACGTACAGTATGGGTGCGCTTAGACGCGTAAGTACGAGCAGCTATTATGGTCAACAGGAGTTGAATTGAAAAGTTAAGGTAGGGTTTGGAAAGCGTAAAACGGTAAAAGTACGTACGACCAAGGGGAGTGTCTAGGGGAGTGCATAGTAATTACGACAGCGTAAATACACTACCCGTTAAAACGTAAAGGGAACGTAGCTCTGGATCTACCCCACAGTGTCTATCATTAACAGTAAATACTAGAAAATGTTCAGGGTGATAATCAATGTTATGCAATTCTATTAATACATAATGAAAAAATGGGCAGTCTATTCATAGCCCACACATAAACCGTGATAGAGATAGTCATGACATAAGAGTAGTAAAGGGTTTTCATTTCATAGTATTCATTTAATCATGGACATTTTTAACACCAACTATTTTATCACATAGGAGCACTGGCAATCTAATTGGGAATTTGTACATTCAGGCTTTTGTCTGGTAGAATGAGACAAGTGTTTGAATAATAATAGCTTGATGTAGAATCATTCTTGGGTAATTAATTTGTACGGCTAATTTGATATGATTTGTTAATTTAAAAGTTCAAAATGATATACAACGGCTACTTGGCAGTTCAGTAACCTCAGAAAGAATGAAGGGGAATGAAAAGGATTTCTTAGTGCCTTGTGAGACTGCAGAATCCTATTACAGGTTCAGAATGTTATAGGATCTAAGCCCAGACAGTCTTGTGATAAGAATTAACTCACAGTTTTATGTATCATGAGACTGAACCTTCCCACCTGAGCAAGTCTAAAGGCACAAATCTACATTCATTTGACTACACTAGACAGTACAAAAGATAGTAAGTACTGAGTAAATGACTGTAAAATCTTAAGCTGGCCACACACTAGAGCAGATGTGTCAAACTTGCAGTCCAAACACATATTTTTTCCGGCCCTGTATTACTATGTGGACCTAGTGGACCACTGGGTTAAATGCAGGGCCGGAGCGCGATGCCTCACTGCCAGCGATTGCGGCTTAAAGGGGGTTCCTGCTGTTATACACATCGGCAGAACAGCTCATAGCCCCCTTTCAGCTGTCCTAAATAACGACTGTAGCGGCTGAGAGCAGGAACCAGATTGCATTATGCCAATTATGCTGATGTTACAATAGGTCACACCAGTGTCACAGTGAAGAGGAAAGTGCGCGCTCCAAAGGAGAGCAGCAGACAGAATACATGAAAGGTAAGTAAAGTATATACTGGGGAGGCTGGAGACACATGATGGAGAATTACTTGGAGCTGGAGACATATGAAGGAAAATTACTGGGAGCTGGAGACACATGATAGGGAATACTGGAAGCTGGAGACACATGTGGAATACTGGGTAGCTGGAGAGACATGAATGGGGAATACTGGGAGGCTGGGGGGAAACAGTGGACGACTTTTTATTTTTCTTGTGGTCCACACAATCCTACACTTTGATTGTTGGCTCAAATGGTTTTTGAGTTTGACATACCTGCACTAGTGCAGTTATCAAATATCAATACTATATGGCCAGGATTTTTACCCCTAACAGCGATAAAATGGGAAAAAAATTAATTGGACTAATAATCCGATTTTATGGCATATTTAATAATTATTAGACTCAAATTGCTGATATCACCTAATGTGTGGCCATTATCTTATTAGCTGACCTGTGCCTCCTGGGTGGAGTTTACCCATCTGTCTGACACCATTATCACCGGCAAGTACGACAGTAAAAAAATAAATAAAATCTCTGCATTCTGCAAGAGATAGAGCGTTTCTGCAGCTACATTACTTTAATATGGCTATACTTGCCGGTAATTATGCAGTTAGACAGATGGGGAAATTCTGGCCAGAGTTTCTGCAATCAACAAATCAGCAAGCCACAAAAGCCTGTGCCGAGATTGACAGGAAATCTGTGCAGCCAATCAGTGCAGAGACAGACAGTAGGCCCATGTAGTCAATCTGCTGTAAAGGCCTCCTATCAGTCTCTGCAGACCCAGCCTCATCAGCATAGATTATCAGTTCCTGCAAGAGAACTCATTTATGGCCACCTCCTGCAGGGAACAATAATCTGGAAAGAACAATGAAAAACAAATCTTATTTTCTTACAATGTCTTCTCTTGTCCTTTGTACTTTAAAATTAAAGAAATAAAACTAGCTTTTTCAATAGAAGAATAAAATAACTTTAAAATACTTAAATTAAGCAAATGTTCTGCACAACAAAGCAGGCTGCAGTGTTAAAGGGTACACTTTGTTTTATTTATTACTTTATGGTAAGATGGAAAATTACTAACTACTTTACATGTGATACACAAATACCACAACACAAGTAAGTAAGGTAACACTACCATGGTGTCAGCATGTACAATTCTACACAAATACTTTTCAGTTTTAGTTTTACAATACAATTTAGGATTCAGTTGGAAGTGTTCCATTGTCTAAATGAGAGAGAGGTGCAAACATCTGTTTGTGTTCCTGCAGTGCCAAATCCCAAGCATCCTTTACTCAGCGATAGGTGGCTTCAGAATGTGATCTGGTCCTAAGTTATTTCTTACAGGATGCAATGTTCTGTTACAGAGAAGAGCACATTGCCCTGTCACCCTCCTCCTTAGAGAATGTTTTTTTGCTTACTGATAAAAAGCAATATCATTGCTGGGGATTATCAGAAGAAACAAACAGAGCAGATAACACTTTAATAAAATGTAGTGATTTTCCATGATAAGCTAACCCTTTCATGTCAGTCACAATTTCTATGATCTGGCCATTTTTATCCTTCAAAATCACAGGCAATAACACTGGACCCGATCCAGGTTTTGCAAAACGACCACACACACTGCACTTCTCTTATGGATCTGGATCCTCCATAATGGAAGCAATTCCGGCGGTGTGGCGGAATTCATATGGTGTGTGCACGAGTTTGGAAAGGGGTTATTTAAATGGAACATTAAAGGCATGTTTCAGCACTTACATACTATCCGGACTTCTGCACTGTCCCCGTTTTATATGTGGACCACGGCTCGAAGTGAAGGGGTATATGGGGGTATGCCATACCGTTACCTCTTTCACAAATTTCATTAAAAAGCTATAAATCTACATTCTTTTCTATTATTTTTATATTTTCATACTGCCACTTCTTAATGTCCATACCACCACTTCTAAATTTCCACTTCGACCACTGGTGAGGACGATAAGGAAATGAAGTGGTTGCAGTTCCCGATTAGAATGTCCCATTTCAGAAATAGGGACACCCGAAAGTTCCTTTTCGGATGTCCCTATTTTGAATACTTACTAATTTCTAAAAAAAAATTCACATTCGCAAATTCAGCTGCCGCCGAAATCCCTCCACCGCCGCTTCGTCGCTGCTATCGCTGGACCAAGGGAAAGGCGAGTAACCTCTCTGTGCAGGGTAGGGAGGGTTAGGTTCAGGCTGTGGGAGATGGAGGGTTAGGATCAGGCTGCAGGGAAGGGACAATTAGGGTCAGGCTGAGGGTGGTTACAACCTCTGGCAAGAAAATCTGATTTCCGAAAAAAGGACATCCGAAATTTCCTTTTCGGGTGTCCCTTTTTCGAATACTTACCAATTTTGACTTTTTTTTATGAATGGGTGAGTATGATGTTCGGCATACTTCACCCATTCACTTTCACAATTACTGATATGCCTTCGCCGCACCTCCGCCGCTGCTTTTGCCGGACCAGGGACAGGTGAGTAAACTATCTGTGCAGGGTAGGGAGGGTTAGGGTCAGGCTGCAGGGGAGGGAGCGTTAGGGCCAGGCTGCTGGAGATGGAGGGTTAGGGTCAGGCTTCAAGTAAGGGAGGGTTAAGGTCAGGCTGCCAGGAAAGGAGGGTTAGGGTAGTGACAGGGGAGGGTTAGAATTAGGGAAAGGATTGGGGGAATATTTTTGCTATGCCTCATCGAGGCAGTTCGCAACTGGCTGGGAGGAAATGGGCGATTCGAAAATCGTCCGTTCGGACCGGAGCCCCACACCCGGCTGCGGGAGATCGGGGGTTAGGGTCAGGCTGCCAGGAAAGGAGGGTTAGGGTAAGGAGTGGGGGACTATTTATACTTACTTTTCGGAGCACCAAAATCTCAGTGCTCTGTGGATCCATTGCTATGCCTCCTCGGGGCATATGCAATCGAAATCTCAGTTTGAACCTGGCTGGGAGGAAACGGCTCTATCGAAATAGGGCCTTTCTAACCGGGGACACACACCCAATATTAAGGCAGGGTCCACCATTTGTGAGCTCCAAGCGTAGCAATATTGTAGGTCTAGATCAGGCTCATTGTTATTGATGGCAATAACCCCCCTTTGGCGGTAAGATTTAATGGATCCTGTGGATATCTGGTCTTTCCACTCTCAGTGTCAATATTTTACTGATTCACAGAACTTTTATTCTGAACTGTAAGTTAGGGCTGAGCTAGGAATCGCTACCTTCTCAACTCAGATTCTATTTCATTTTTTATTTTTTACATTTTTTATTTAATTTTGATATACATGGTTAACGCTTTTTATCCTATGATAATTATGCTTTTCTCATATCAACCACAGAACATACTAAATCTATCACAGCAAAAATGTGTCTGTGTCTTAAAGCCACAAATTCCAAACTACAATTCAAACTGGTGTGGAAGCTTAATCAGTACTGATTGAGTAAAGAATTACAAAAGCTGACTTTGCCCCAGTATTAGGATTTGTACTCTGGATTTGCTTAACATTGCTTTTTTTGTCAACCTTTGTTCTTTATCTACCTATAAAACACATTCTTCTTGGCAAGGATATGATCTGACAGAATTCCATCTTCCATTAATTAGATTTTCAAGAAAAAAAATAGCTTTTTTTTCAAATACATGACTCAATGTTTTGGGCACATGATTTTAAAACAAGTATTTTCACTTTTAATGTGTTAAGATTTGCTATAAAAAATAGCCTGTTATCCTGCAATGGTGTTAGTACATTCTAGGGGCATCTACCCTTAAGTTTACAGAAGATCAAATGCAGTGGGGCCATAGATAGATAGTATTAATAACAAAAACTAACAAATATACTCTTTGGTACTTAAAATAATTATTTTTTATCCTGGCTGCCTTGCACATATACACTAATTAGCAATTTGCTTTAGGGTTACAACTTGTTGAATAAAAGTTACGAAGGTCTCACCAATGTCAAGATACCTTGAGGCCAGCAGGTGAGCATACTATCAGTCTGGGTCTTGCCTTATATGTTTATTTAGCCCCATTTTACTCCTACTTATACACATAACCTTTGAACCCCCACAATATCTAAAGCAGTGCTCCATCCAGACTGGGGTTGTGGGCAAGTATGAACAAACTTAAGAGGACAAGCAAATGAAAAAAAAAAATGATATGTAATAATTAAACCTCTGTCAGCTATACAGATGAATCTCTAGTTTTTTTTTACCGCCTTGCCATCATCATTAGCGGACGCACTTTGTTTTTAAAAAAAGCATGAGAATCTTTGTGTAAGTCTATGCCAATGGTGGCTACAGAGGAATGACTAAACCTTGTCCTCATGCCACTTCTGCAGCTGAAAGCTCTCATTACACTGGCATCTGCCACTTTGATTATAGGAGCAAGAACATGCTCAAATTATGTGTAAAAAGTCACAAATTTACATGAACAAGAGCATATGTACTATTGAATTCTGGATCAGGCTCACCCTGAGCAATGTCACTTGTAATAAGCACAGAAGCATCAATTGCACAATGGCACCGATTTCACATTGCTAGGATTTTCTACTATCTATTTTCTAAAACTCTTGCCTGGTTATATGACATTCCAATAAAAATTGTTGGAACACAACCTTTTTTTTATAAACATAACTGTATATTTAAAACTGTATTCATAAGGTTTTTCCAGTACAAATGCATCACTATGCTCGTACTGACAAGCTCTTTTGGCTCCTCTGTACAAAGGATGTCAGAATGTTCAGGCATTAAGAGCTTCTGAACTCTAGGCTGTACAATGAAAATCTCAGTGCTCATGTGCCTGTACACTAATATTACTGCAGGAGATCTGTACTACTACAACCAGGGAAATCACATTCAGCCCCTATCACCAACTGCTGAGGTCACTGGTGTCTATAAATAGCAATCTCATGTATTATTCAGAGTAAATAGAGGAGAGTAGGGCAGAAAGGATGCTACAGTCTGTGAATGGTTTAGGCTATGGGAACAAAGGAAGAGGAGAGGTGGAGAGTATGGGGGGAAGGGAACTGGGTGACAAAAAATGTAAAGTATCAGATGTGCATGTAACATGTAACACACAAAACAGGTCATAGCAGTGCATGTTAAACTGCATTAAAAAATTACTTTTTATAAGAATAAGCTGTATGTATGAAAGACTGTATCCACATAAATCTAATCTTTATTTGCAAATAAAGACATGACAGGGCTGCTGTTTTAAAGTCAATGTTTTTACATGCATGTTAAGTACTATAAAGGGGTATGACTTAAAAACATTGTTTGTCATCTTAGCATAATCAGTAGTGCTTTATGTGCATTGTATTGGCTTTTGGAATACCACTCATTCCATTGTGTGCACTAACCACTAAACACAATGGGAGAATAACAGATGGTGGATTGTAGAAATGCATATCAATCACATTTACATTATACATTTGTTTTCCAAAATACCCTTTGCTCCAAGAATGCCTGTGTCTATATAAGGGATAGTGGATGGCAATCTATGCCCTAGGATTAAGATATGCCATATCCATTTATCAGTAGTGAAAATATACTCACACAAACACTTCACAAAAGCACCAGTCTTTAAAAATAATACATATAAAACAGAAAGTACATAAAGTATATCGAGCCTTTTTATATCAATTGCAGATGGATGATAATAAAAAACAGTTTGGTTTAAATCAGTTTGATGACAGGTGAAAATATAATCGAAATTGGGGCCTAAATTAGATTATAAAGTAGAATTTTGCTCTTTAAATCATGCTGAACTGCAGGGATAAAAAATGTCAAATATGGCATTGATAATTACAATATTTTAAATCATATTACGCTACTCGGTATTTGCATGCATTTACATATGTTCTATACATAGCTGCATGTTCTTCTAACTGTAAATGAGCCTCTTTTTTATAATAGTAATTATGTACTCTTCTTCGGTACAAGGGTTTAGGGATATCAGTCATAAAATGACCTATGTACATCACATCACTATTCCACTCCAGGTTGCACTGTTCACGTGGCAGCAGTGTTTTCAGTCTACTCAGCTATTCGTAGGAGCAAAGTCAGCAATATGAAATAACCATTTCCAAAAATTTGAGGTCATGTGACAGCCACACATGACTTCCTTTCCCTCTCACTGTACAAATTGATAAGAAATATAGTAAAATGAGGTAGAGTGGAGGTTTCACATAGAGACTGTAATACATTTATTACAAATTTGCATGTGTATTTAATGCTATAATCGAGCTTCGATTTACATATACAACATTTAGTTTGTAGGGAGTACTATGGGAGGATTTTCATTGGATAGAATTAATGACAAAGGACCAAATTCAGTAGCAGCTTCTGCGCATATATAAGAATTTTGCTACAGTGCATAATTTACATGGCATTTATGGACGGGGTTATAACTACATGCAGTCTTTAAAGAACACACATAGTTATTTAAGAAAGAAGGGGCGTGCCAAGGCAGCCTTGTGACTTTTTTAAGAAGAGTGGGTGGGGGTAGGTAATAAAATGAGCTAGGTGGGGATAGAAAAGGGATCTCTGGGCGCAGATACATGTGTATCCGATACTCATACGCATCACTGAATCAGGCTCGAAGTTACTGCCAGAATGAAAAAGTCAGCTGATAATGAAACTTGCGCTTGGACAAATTGCATATGTGACTGTGAATTGCGCGCAATTTAACCATAGGATGCCTTGTATCCAAAGGGGCTACATAGGACGTTATTGGTCAGCAACCACCCGCATTCATTAGCATGTTCAAGGACAATTCCATCATCTGACAGTTTCCTTTCCAGTGTTATTATTACATTCATTATTATAAATAATAATAATTATAAAATGTGACACGATACAAATAATGCAAGCGGCTGTGGATGAATAACTGCATTTCATGGTGGGGAAACAGAATGAATCAAGAAAAACACATGCAGATTTGACAAGTCAGTTACTTGGTTTTACACAAATTATTATTTTTAAAAAGTGTGTTATCTGACCTCAGACAACCTGGTAATAAGGTAATAAAGGTTAAGTAATAAACAAGACATAAATAAATAAATATATATATGATATATAGTGTCTGACTTACCCACTATAATGCCACAGGCACTCACTAGCCCAATCTCCTTCTTCAGAGCCACCCCACCCGCATCTCCAGCACTTGACCCAGATCCAGAATCCTGTGCTTTTTCTTCAGGGATCTTTTCCGCACTGGATCGTAATCGGGCACCCTCTGCCATCTTATTTGTTCTACTGGTTACCAGAACCAAAGGGGTTTCTTATCCACCAAACCTGTGAAAATGGAAAAATGGCATGAATAATAAAAGTAATATATTTCACTATTTCACAGCCTGGCACACAAATTGCTATTTCACACATAAGATATATGCCCAATTATGTCTCTGCAATAAACACATTCCATTAGATTTTTGGTGCCTATTATATGAGGACGTAACATGGATTTCAATATAATAAGGAACCTGGAGGGGGTTACAGGTATCATGTGCACTCTGAGATTAAATAAGGTGCCCATACTATTATTTACAGAGTACACACAATAAAATATTACAGTTAAGATATTCTCTCTGGTTTTCTGATTTGTTATCTAAGTGTCTTTGCAAAAGTTTTAGCAGCTACTGGTTGCTACCTACCTAAATGTTTTATTATTAGTAAAGTTTACTAACGTACATTTTTACAACTATTAAATGTTTAAATAACATTATTTTAAATAATAACAGTAAGAATGATATAATGATATTGCTCTTAGTATATACAGCACAGAGGTATACAGTGCTTGGTTTGATGATCAGTATCATGGCAGTCAACCTAGCGATAGATAGATAGATAGATAGATAGATAGATAGATAGATAGATAGATAGATAGATATTAACGCATGCATAGGCTCAGCTGTTTTGCCTTTTGTTGTCACCTATGGAAAACACATATTTGCCACTCACACATCATATATACTAGCACTCATGTAATAGCAAAACAGTGTCACAGGACGGCAATGAGAAAACAGGAATAAATCTTATAAAGAGGTCAGCACACATACATGAGGTAAATGGGTGTTCAAAAACCCTGTAGGACCTGTCTGTTTTTCAGGCACATTCAAAAATTGCGCTTTGGTCATTACAGAGGGCGACAATAACATCCGAACAAAGCAAAACATGTAATCGGACACACTCAATAACCACATTTCTCCGATGTCCCCATGAGGTGGTGACCCTTTCTCACCAGTCGCTTGTCTCAAGATGTCCTCTGCATCTCGCTCGGTTTGTGGGTGCTAGTGCCAGGATCAGTGTTTATTCCCTGTCATCCTACGGGATCCAGAGCCGCGTACCTGTGTCCGTCAGTTACTAATGCCTGCCTCACTGTAAACAGCTTCTTCTTTATCCACCTGCTCCTCCTCTCCTCCATGCACAGTATTTATCTCTCCGCTCGCCAGCCCTTTTATTGGCGTCCCAGGCTCCGCCCCCTTGCCTTGGCACACACCTCACGCCTGCCAGATAAACACCCAGATGTTGAGAAACATCCATGTCCTGCTTCCTCACACAGATGTTTAGGGAATCCTTTCTTTTTCCCACTTCCCTAATGGCATATTGTCCTGTCTTGTCTCACTAAACAGTTCCCAGCCCGGCTCTCATGTGATACTGCAGAAGAAATCATAAGGCTCAGGGCTACTATTTAAGCACCAAACTGTACCAAATAGTTAATGTGGGTTCAAGTAGTACTGATACTGATAGCACTGTGTCAAACTTTAATGCCTCTCTAAAACAAAAGCTTCCCTCCTTACTGAGACTTGTGAAGCAGAAAATTGACAAAAATAACTCTAAAGAACTGAAATGTAATAAAACAAAACAGTGAAACAAAAGGAGGAACCTCTCTACAGGAGCTCCAGAAACTACGGGATACTGGGAGTATTTGGGGGTCATAGCTTTCCTGGATGTGAACTTGTGGGTCTGATATTGTTCCGCCCTTTGTTTTTCTCACATGCCTTGGGCCTATTGTTTGCTTTTTTAATGATGATTATGAATCCTTTTTGGCATCTTCTAGAAGACATGTATATTTTCCTTGGCCTATTGATAGTTATCACATATCACAAAGAATAAAGCATTTTACAGATCCCATAGAGTTTCCAGGATTTTATCTTTCAGACACAATTATAAAAAAACATGACGTGTTTCTTTCTCCCTTTATTTCCGAAGCACATTAGGACCGTGAGAAATACTATTGTCCTGTTTGTGCACAATACTCAGGACATGGTTCTATTTCAGTCTTAAGTTAATAGTTTATAACGCTGTATATCTGTAATATGTGCGTAAAATACACCTACAAGGTTTAATCATTATTTGAAGAATGAAAACTGAATGGTCCATATAAGTCAAATTGATTATGCATAGGAAAGATATTGCTGATAAATAGACCAATGACTACAACTTAATTGGAATATATAGAACTGGGCTGGATGGACAATGAAAACAGACCTGTGGTGGACGGTCATTTTCTGTGTAACTGTGAATGTTTCGTTATCTCTCCAAATTCCTAGTTCTTGTTTAATGTACAAACATTCACATTCTAGAGACATTTTATTTATCAAAGGAGATATACAAACCTCTGGTTTATAACTAGAGAGACTAAGGGCCAGCTCCAGATCTCTGTCCGACACCTGATTTACGCACGCAAAGTATGTAAGTCGGGTGTCTTGAGGGAAGGGCATATATGCGCACCTAAGTGTTACGTGCGATGTTACATGCCACACCCCCACCCACCTTGCATACTTTTCTCAAATCTTCCCCTACATCCACCAAAAGTACACAAGGGGGGAAAATTTAAATTTCACAGGTTTAGGAGTTACACATGGATCAGTGGTGATATGGACCGTTGATCCAAACGTCAGTCTTAAGGCTGGCTTATGGAAGCATATCAATCCTCAAGTCCACATAAGAGAGGGGAGTGAGAGGGGGAGTTCACTCCCTTCATCCTTGCGAACTGCCAGACCCCTGCATGTACAGAAAGCTTGGGGGGTCTGTCCGATCCTTGGTTAGGTGACAAATAAAGGGGCACCAAATCTCAAAATTAAGTACTTTGAGCAATATGCAGAATTTAAGCGAATGTCCATTTAGAAAAGCAGAATATAAAAATGTGATTATTTTTTGATTAGAGGTTATTTAGGCAGAATGGGGTAAATCCAGACCTAAGTGCTAGTTATGTTTGAATGTGTAGAGTATCCTTAACTTTTCCTAGCATAAGTACTGACGTATGTAGTGAATCTACATACGTGACGGCCTAACCTTGCCCATACTGTACGATTTAAATGCCCTCCCCCACCTAACGTAATTACGTGTGTCGTATTGCTGCCCCCACCCCTTAGTTCGTATTTACCCTAATGGTATGTATGATCAGCGTTACGTCACGTAACATCTACCGTGCGCATGTGCAGTAAATACCAATCGGCGAATTTATGTCTTTGGCTAGTGTAAAATCGCTAGCGTGCTTAGTTTAGGATCTGGCCCAATATTTGTAAATCTAGTCTTTTTAATTAACTTTAAAATGATTTGTAGATAGATCATTGCTGATCTATAAGACATTACTTCACAACTCCAAATCTGTCTGTACCCTTTAAATACCTCCAACCTAACCATTCACCCATTGCAGTACAATATAGAAGGGGTGGGATTTCGATTGCATATTCCTCGACGAGGCATAGCAATTCGGTGCTCCGAGAGGTAAGGCAAAAAACTACCCCAACCCTTCCCCTAATTCTAACCCTAACCCTCCCCTTCCTTTACCCTAACCCTCCCCTTCCTTTACCCTAACCCTCCCCTTCCTTTACCCTAACCCTCCCTTCCCTGCAGCCTGACTCTAACCCACCATCTCCTGCAGCCAGACCCTAATTCTCCCTTCCCTGCAGCCTGACCCTAACCCTCCATCTCCCACAGTCTGAACCTAACCCTCCCTCCCCTGCAGCCTGACCCTAACCCTCAATCCCCTGCAGCCTGACCCTAACCCTCCCTTACCCGCAGCCTGACCCTAACCCTGGAGAGGTTACTCACCTTTCCAGTGATGCGGGTTCTGTGGTACGCCGATCGTTATACTCACCCATTCTGCAAAAAAAATGTAAAAACTTAGACCACATGTACGCAATCTACGTAACAAAACACTATGTAGATCGCATAAAATAGTTACTACGCAAGCATAGTAGTCTGAATAGGAAAATTAGGCACGTATGTAAAAAATTACGGGGTTGTGAATCCGGTCCATTAATGATTAACATTAACTCCACCATTGTACAGTATGTTACAATTTTATTTTTATTAAATATTTTCTTTTTACATTTTTTTTAAATTAAAAATGGAAGTAAAAATTGCTTAGAATTCATATAACAGTCACAATTTTTACAAAGTATTGTTTTATTTTAATAATTGTGTATTAAGCAATATATATATGAAAATGATTAGCACCCCTAAAGAATACGGTAAATCAGATTTTACCTTGTATACCACCATTGGATCAGGTCAAGCACTACAGACCGATGTATTTGGTACTATAGTTAATAGACACGATAAGATAATAATAATAAATATGGAAATGTCACTACACACACCTCTCTAATTTATATTTTCTATTTTCATAGTTGTCTTAACTTTACCCATTTTCAAACAACGTGCACTTATTCATGGCCCTTAGTTATTATTTATTTATTAACAGGTTTTTATATAGCACCATCATATTATGTAGCGATTTACCATTTTAAAACACCCCTTGTCAGACCTCTGCACATGCCACACATTCCTAACCACATGAAGCTCAGACTACCCCATATATAACTCTCCCACTTTTCACAAAACATTTCCTTCCAGCACAGACATAACTCTCATAGGAAGGAGACGGATCTCATGCACTAAACCAGCATATCAACTGACCTATTAAAATGCATTGCTTTTAAACTTATATACAAAGTCCATAGAAAAAGCTTTAAAATAAAATTTTGAATATTACATGCAACTAACATAAGTGGTATGGGAAGAGTTAACAGAATGTTAATTTAAAATCTGTATTTAGTATATAAAATAATTTTATAATAGGCAGAACATTTAATCAATTGTATAATGCTTCTCTATTCTATTCATTTTATTTCACTTTTGGATTTAGCATTACAGGTTCTGTTTGAGATTTATAGTAGGATCCATTATATCCTCTCCCCTATTCAGGAAATCACCTACCCGCCAACTCTTCTCTGGCCTGGAAAACAGCAGATGTTGGTCTGGGTTCTTGCTTGTCAGTTTCTGCTGCATATTTTTGTTCACTCACCTGAACACCTGCTACTCCGCTTGTTTCCTATACACAGTTAATTGTTCAGATGAGAAAGCTTCTAGTGGAGTCACAAGCTACATAAAGCATCTGCTTTAACGAGTGTCCTCCAATGAGATAAACAAATAGTGGTAGGAAAACTCTGGATGCAGGGTGGACAAGAGCCCATACCTAAGGACTCTCTAGCCACATTGCACACTGTGGGCATGTCACCATGTTGATAATGGGGCTTATTGGTTTATTTATATACATTAATATAGTAGGCGTAGGGCATATATAAACCAAAAGCACCAAAAGCTATCTTTTGTATCAAACCCATGTCAAAACACCCTGTACCACGCATTGACCATAAGATATGTGCCGATCATCATCTTTCGCATTTGCTTTGTGAGCATGCATGCAGTTACATCAAGACAGCTTCTTGATACCTCTGCCTACAAAAAACTGAAGGGGAACTCCACAGATAAAATAAAAAATGAATATGATAACTTGATTAATTATTGAAAATTATTATTATATTATTATTAATAAAAATTATTTTAGAGAGGTGTCATCTGAGAGAGGGAGAGGTGGTTTTTAGACAATTCCACCCCTAGTATCCCTGTTTTTTATGTCTTGCCTAAAGTGCAAACAAATCAACAGAAACCACCCGGTATAACCATAGTATTCGGTATCAATCCCATCAAATCAAAATTGTCAGAACTAATAGATGGGGTTTTATAACCTAAAGAATTTAGCACTAGATCGTATGTAAACGATATTCTAGATACTATTAAGAAAGTGGAACAAATTGTATGGAAAGATTGATATTTTTTTGGTAACCGCTGATGTATCTTCACTATATATAATTATCAGCCATACTGATGGCTTAGAAGCGGTCAAAGCCTTTTCAATACAGAAACTCCGGCATATATTGAAAGTGTTTGGCAAGGTCATTTGGTAGCCTGGATAAGATATATAGGTGACATGCTCTTTGTGTAGTTGGACACAGAAGAAACCCTACATACATTCTGTGAGTGCTTAAATAACCAAAAATATCAATCTTACTTTTGAAATTAGTAAGATGAAAGTTAACTATCTGGACCAAACTTTGTACATAGCAAATGGGAAGACTAAGATAACCAACTACATAAAGACCACTGACAGTAACTCATTCATAAATCGCAGTAGCTGTCACCATAGCAACTGGTTAAAAAAACATTACAGCCAATCAGCTTTTTAGACCGGATCCAGACCCCTGCATGCTGTCCGCGGGGGGTCTGTCCGTCAGACAGAGAGAAGGGAGTGCACGCTCCCTGTCACTCCCCTCTCTCGTGTGGGCTTTATGGCAGCTTAAGCTGCCACATTTTTTTTCTTAACACGTTTTTATGTAGCACTTTACAAATAATTTTTCACATTCACATCAGTACCTGCCCCATTAGAGCTACATACTAAGGTCCCTAACACATACATGCACACGCAGACATTAGGGTTATTTTATTTAGCAGCCAACAAGTAGCGCATGTTGTATACGAGCGACATTTATCAGGCGGAATAGCGGGAAAATCTTCTGCAGACTGCCAGATTAGTCTGGTATTAATTTTAATAAAACATTGGTGGGTTATATTCATAGTGCATGCCTTGTTTTTTATAATTAACCTACCAGCATGTTTTTGGAGTGTGGGAGGAAACCAAAGCACCCGGAGAAAATCCAAGCAGACACTGGGAGAACATACACACTCCACACAGATAAGGGCCTAGTCTGGGAAACAAACTCATTACCTCAGTTCTGTGAGACACAAGTGCTACTTACTGAACCACATGTTACAATGAATAGGACAAAGCTGCACTGAAAATCATGAATATAACACACATGCAGAAAGATTAAAAAAACTCTATTCATACAAAAAGTGTGTGAAGAGAATAATTTGGAACAGACCATACAGAAAGTGGGTGAATTTGAGCGACATACATTGAGAGAGGACAGAAGACTCCGCAAAAGAGAATAAACGAGGGATTTCTTTTGAAACCGCCTTTTCTTCATAAATCTGGATGCAGTGTAGCTTAACCAAATTATGGTCACAAATGGCATTTGCTGAATATCTCTTTATAAAGTCCATATAATCTGAAAAACAAATAACAATGAATTAGAACGACAATGACTAAATATGCAACAATTGCAAAATGACACATGATATGGGATGGCTTTTATAATTTCACTGATGATTGCAAGTCCCGCTGGGGATGACAATACGTGTGTACACACTGCACCAATTTAACACAAATCTGAGATCATCATCTCTCCTATCTATCTGCTAAAAAAAAACAATGGCTCCATAGATGCTGTACAGATACCTACTTATACTTAAGAGAAGACTGTGAGAAAAGTTGGACAGATGGGCATACATGCGTGCCCGCATACCCACTACCCGCATTTGTCTGACATCGCACCATCGTGATTGTCATTTTCAGGAAATTTATAAAACCACATAAACAGATGTTTTATCACAACAATCATGATCATGGGAGCACTCACAGTATCTTACAGTATCTAACCAAATCATTGTAAATCGTGTGATCGGCCTAATAATTGAATAGGTGTGTATTCAGCTTTAGATGCAGTTCCAATGCTACTAACTTAGCAGCGGCTACATCAACATTTCTCTAAGAACCATACAGTTTGCAATTGTTTGGAACTTTGGGCATGATCCAGACTTAAGGTAGTTTAACTCTACCTTAACTTTTCCTTGTGTATCTCTGGTCGTATGTATCGCCTTGACCCAGCCCATACTGTACAATTTAAAGGCCTCCCTCTGTCCACAATGCGCATAATCGGCTTGTGTAGAGATGTCACACCCTATATTATGGAGTTACGTACCAGTTATGTACGATCAGAGTTACGATGCATAACATCAGCCACGTGCATGCGCAGTGCATTCCCACAGCCATACGTATATTTGCTGTTGTTATTAAGTCTGAATCAGGCACTTTGTTATTAATAAACTTGCATTGTTTCAGTTATATATAGTTCCTATATTTTGTTGTATTATCTATAGAAAGGTGTTAACACCAGCAAAGAGTATAGTTTTAAAAACATTCTAGCCACCAAGCTAAAGAGGATAAGAAAACTAAAATATTTGGACTATTTAGTCATCCTGACCATGAAGCGAAGGGTTGTTGCTGTACTAGGTAGCTTCAATCGTTTATTAAACTCGGTAGTCCTGCG
Source organism: Limnodynastes dumerilii (assembly GCA_011038615.1). Taxonomy (NCBI): domain Eukaryota; kingdom Metazoa; phylum Chordata; class Amphibia; order Anura; family Limnodynastidae; genus Limnodynastes; species Limnodynastes dumerilii. Next base: position 130,046 of record WWET01002367.1, read on the forward strand.
ATCCAAGGCGAATGTCTGTCTTCTATTCTTCATGGTCTTCATGATGCTGCAGAGACAGACGCATCTTCTGCTCTTTCTTCGCCACTGTAGATCATCGCTGAGGATGCTGCACAGGTGAGCCACAATGGGATTCTTTAAAGGATTTAGTTCTTCTGATGAAGATACCTTTAAAGATAAAAAAAGGCTTATCTACATTATCAAATAACACATACAATATCAGTATTATGTTGACAGGTTCAGCATGCAGATTATATTAGTTTCTATCCCATTCCTAATTTAATATGTGTTTATAAATAGTATATAGTATTTTCTGTCACCTGCCTTTAGGCTAAAAATTATATTTACCTACACAACAGCATATGGCATTCTGCTCCACCAAATCACAGGCTTCATTGTATGAAAGATAAGTGGACAGTGTGCAGATAACACTGACAATGGACAGCTGAGGTCTGTTTATCACAAGAGCAGAGACAAGAAATAAGCCTGACATAAAGGACTGGTGGTAAAAACATACAAACTGATATTTTCCCACAACTCCTGTTAGCGAAGTATACTTTTATTATGCTATCAGACAATGTAAAAGTCATAAAACTTTGGTAAGTTAGTTTCTGGCATGTATACTCATGATGATTTGTGCATGAATGCATGAATTTACTAAGCTGCGGGATTGGAAAAGAGGAAATGTTGCCCATAGCAACTAATCAGATTCTAGCTGACATTCTCTAGCATGTAATAGGAAAGTGAGAGCTAGAATCTGATTGGTTGCTATGGACAACATCTCCACTTTGTCAGACTGGTGGTATATGGTATCTACAAGAATAAAGAAATCATCATCCTTTGATAGAAAGAGCTGATGAAAGTAGTCATCGCATTGCATATAAATTGTAACATAAGTAGTATACAAAGCATCAATATTATATTGTTATCAATATTTTCTTGAACAACTGTATAATTAAATACAGTAACAGAATAATAAACGTTGTTGTTTATGATATTTGTTACATAGAAACATAGAAAGTGACGGCAGATAAGAGCCACATGGCCCATCTAGTCTGCCCATTTGTTTATTCAAAACTATACTGACCCTAGACCCTATTTACCCTCAATTTGGTTTACAATTTAGGATACCCTTATATTTAACCCAAGCATGTTTAAATTGTTCTACTGTATTGGCCTCAACCAAAATACAGTAATAATAAACGTTGTTGTTTATGATATTTGTTACATAGAAACATAGAAAGTGACGGCAGATAAGAGCCACATGGCCCATCTAGTCTGTCCATTTGTTTATTCAAAACTATACTATACTCAGACCCTATTTACCCTCAATTTAGTTTACCCCCCTCTCCCTGCTCCAAGCTATACATGTTTAGTTCCTCTAGCCTTTCTTGGTATGATTTGTCACAAAGGCCATGGACCATTTTAGTTGCTCTTCTTTGCACAGTCTCTAATGTATTTATGTCTTTCTAGAGATATGGTATGGTC
>WWET01002367.1:133562-146315 GCA_011038615.1 Limnodynastes dumerilii
ACAAAATCTGCCTTCCTAAAGTCTAGCACCCTTGTTTTCGTGTGGCACGCTTCTCTCCCAGTCATTATACTAAACCATACTGCTTGATGATCACTGGATCCTAGGTTCTCACCCACACTTACTTCTGAGATTCGGTTACCATTTGTAAGTACCAAATCTATTATTTAACTATCTATAATTCAACTTTCAGTCACAATCATATAAGACGATATTAACATGTAATAACAAATATTAGTTGTATGTTAATCTGACTCATATCTTAATATTATAAAGAAAAATGGAAAATAGAAAGAGAAGTACTGTTTTAAACCCAATAATTTTGAGAAATATTTCACTCCAGCAAGGCTAAAGCAGGTTACAAAACCCTTTATCATTTCTATAAAAGAAATGTGACAGTCCTATTAATATCAGAGTACCCAATCAATGGTAATTTATAGATTTATATAATAGAAAATAGAAAGAGAAAAGAGAGGAGTGACACAAAGACAGAAAGGGGGGAGAAAAAGTGAAGGAGAGAAGAGTAGCATAGAAGATGGATCACTATATCCAAATATCGATTTCAAAATATAAGGTCATGATAGGTTATAGCATTTAAGTTATCACAATTGGGGGGTCATTGGTCAATAATCTCGTTTCATACAAGGCTGTAGATTGGAAACAAGTTTTAACTTGTGTTTTAGTGGTATTAGATAATGTATTGATACATTTTTCCCAGGTGACAAAAAAGGAATGTGTCTTTTGTTCTTTGGTAAGTGAAGTTTCCAACTAATCCATGCGAAAGAACAAAAACATGATGGCCCGGATTCACACTACCGGACGTATAGCATATACGTCCGTAGTTTATAATGTTAATGTTGATAATTATTATGTGATGGTAAGTTATTATTATGAAGAAAAGGAAGAAAAAGTGAATATTGGCTATTAAGTTTCGATTTCCACCTTATTATGTGCCATGTATACCAAGTAGACAATAACAATGGGTTTTCTTCAGAGTAATGAGTTAGGTCAATTCTCTTGAGATGGAGGAAACCATAGCTCGAGATTTCTAAGGTTTGTTAGATGCTGCATTGCCAGAATGTGGATGTCTAGCCAGACAATGCTCTGGGCACTACAGTAGATGCAAGCAGCTACTTCTTCCCAAGCACAACTGTCTTTGCAGTATGTACAAAATCATGATTGAAAGTAAAAACAGGACTGCCAAACTGGTATTTTGGTTGATTTCCTTGCACCACTTTCCTTTTCCAGCTCAGTTGTGAATGACATGCAATATGGGATGACTGGCACTGAACACTATGCAAAGGAGAACATTTAAAAAAAAATAATTGGGGGTGTTCTTATCAACCCACATATGCCATGCATAGGTAGTAACACAAATGTTGGGGGCACTTAAGCAAGCATGGCATCCACAGAGGTAGCTCCTGTAGCTCTAGGAATCATTCCTTTCTAATCAGACCAGACTAATACTATTTAATAAACTGACCTATGATTCAATCCAACATAACTTTTGTATTATTCCTATTTAATAGCTATGTTTCCCTCAAATAACTCAACCATTAAAAGAATAGTAATCATACAATACATATTGTTTGTCCATCAATCAGATAACAGTCGAGAAAACTACTGCAGCATTTCATTAACTGGCACCACCATAACAGCAGTGTTATATTAAAAGTATTAATAATGATGATGATGATGATTGTTATTATTAATAATAATGGAGCAGATTCACTCCACTGCCACTGCGCTGTCTCCACAAAAATGAGGGCATGAGGGAATGTGCATAAGGGCTGAAGCCAGCTAATACTATACAATCTGCATACAGAGCGGAAGCACTTCTGCGTCAATCTCCCGTCCCATCTTCATAATACTTACCTGGGCAGATCCGACTCCTCTGTATCCAGAATTCTGTCCTGGTACATCCTGGTACGTCTTGGTACTGCGCATGCACCACAGTACCAAAAGGGGGCATTTTCTGGTTCTAGTGGAAAATGTCTCCTAAGCATAAATTAGGATCCAGTCCAATAACAATAATAACAACAATAAAAATTACAATAATAAGAAGTTACCACACCTTAGCATGTTTATAAGAGCCAATTTCTACACTTCTGGACCATTGTGTAATTTAAGATAGCTAATATATTTTATTATAAACATACTGGTCCCAAGACAAGGCTCATTACATGCCCTGGAATTGGAATGTAGTGATCAAAGGGGCCAAATGGAATTTTTTCTCCTTAGTGTCAGTATGATCCCATTAAAGCACAAGGTTGTGAATCTACTTGACAATATTTCTGATTCAGCATAGTATTATATTAATTAAATTAATTTAGTGTTAGGGGGAATTAGTGGATATTAATACAACAGAAGGCTTAAATTTTAATGTTGATGGGCAAGATCCAAACGTGGGTACCTGATGTATGTAATTCCCCTATTCTGCTTGTCCTGTGCTTGGGGGATACACATGGGGGGTGGACAGCGGCATACAAAATGTACAGTAAGGCTAAGCTCTTACATACGATGCAGACGGATACACAATCCGCACGTGGGGAAGCAGGGGGAGCACCTTGCTCTCATACATGCAGACTTGTGAATGACAAATTCCGTACGATAGCCTCCACAGCGGAGGTATCGTACGAAATTTAATAAAAAATCTGAATATGGTCCGTAGAATCTGGTGGCTACGTACTGTGCTGAATTTAGGTCGTCATGTACAATCCAGTATTCCACCTGCACAGTGTTGCGAGTGTAATACTTGTAGTGCCTTCGGCACTCTTAAATCGTAGGAGTGCCCTGCTCTCCTACGTGCGGCATTTAGGATACCAAATAGTGTATGTTAGCAGTTGCTGAGGCTGAGGTATGGGATCTGACTTTAAGTCTGGATGTGGTCAGATGTTACTACTATTTATACACATAGGACCTGATGCAGAGCTACGCTGGTGTCAGGTTGCTATGTGCGTCTGCCCGTCTGCTTCCCAGCTGGCCGCTTGCGCCTACCTTCTCCTCGTTCCCTGACGCCTGCTCCTCCTCTCTGCTGCATGTTCCCGCACTCCTCCGGTCTCCAGCGTCTCCTCTGCCGGCGGAGAGGCCATTTTTCTGTAGCCCTTGCTTCCCCTCAGCCGCGGCTATGGTTACCAGGGACGCTATATCCTCCGGATCGTTGGGCTGGCGTCTGCCTAGCAACCAGGACGCCAGCCTATGCCTGCATTTCGTGCTCTCTAGCCCTCCTGTGATACGGCAGCCTCCCTTTAAAGAGCAGTCTCACCCAGAGGCTGTTGCTGGTGATAGACTTTCTTGAAAGATCTGTGCCAGTTCTCCTGTTTGCCTCTCTCTTGCCTTGTGCTTTTCTTCTGATCTCTGAGTGACCCAGTCCAGTCCTTGTTCATCCATCTTCCTTTGACCATTATCTGTTCTCTTCCCATTCTCTCCTTCCTTATTGTTATTTACCTGCCTGTGATTATCCTTGCCTTCCCTGTCTGATTGTGTTTGTTAACCCCTTAGGGGGTTGCTGCTTTGTGATTTTGTGAGTGTTAGCCCTTGTCAGTTACTGTACGTCTTGTCAGTCCTGTGAGCCCTCCTCTTGGTCCAATCGTCTGGTTTCTTGTTTTCTGTAGTTTGTCTCGGCGTGGTTTCTTCTGGCCGTCCTCTTCCCGCTTTCCTCCATTTTCCTACTCTCCTTACCTGGCTTCCCACTTTTAATTCTGCTTTTCTCCCGAGTACCCTCATTTGGGTGGTATCCTGATGGGTTCCTACCTGCTCCAGTCCATTCTCACCATCAGGGCCTCTGGCGAAGACTCGGTCCGACATCAGGCTCTACTAACCGGTGAGTTACTCGTCCCTTTCTCTTTCTCTCTCTGGTCCCCCCGGTACTTAGTTAAGGTAATTCCCAGGTACCATACTATTGGGTTTCCCCGGTACTTAGCTAAGGTAATCTCCGGGTACTATAACATTATCACCAGCCCATATTTTCGAGTGAAACCAGATTCCTGTTTCCAATTCGGATCAAGTCCTCTATATCTGCCTCTGACATCGGAAGTATTTCATTCTTTCCAGTGCCTCCTACCCCTGTGCCTACTCAGAATGAATCCCACAACTTCCGAAGCCATCAAGGCATTAATCAGCCAAGTGTCTCATTTGGGTCAGATGGTCCAAAATCTGACCTCTAAGGTGGAAGGTCAGGACCGTGCGATTGCCGCTCTCCACGCTAATCCTGTCCAAGCTGAACTACCTGCCCCAGCACAGGATGTAAAGGCTCCTCTTCCTGATCGTTTCTCTGGGGATCGCCTACCGCCTGTTCAAGAACAGCTGTCTCCTGTATTTTCAGTTGCGACCTAATGCTTCTGGCTCTGAAATACAGTGGGTGGGATTGATCATTTCCCTTCTCCAAGGGGAGCCCCAATCTTTGGCATTTTCTTTGGACGCAGCTCACCCGCCTCGACAATCTGTGGATAGTTTATTTGAAGCCATGATGATCCCGATCAGGAGGCCTCTGCAGAAACAAAGATTCGTTCCATACGTCAGGGTCGGAGGTCAGTGGAGGAATTTGCTGGCGAATTTCGTACCTGGGCTACCCGTTGCCAATGGAACGATCCAGCTCTTCGTTCTCAATTTCGTCTAGGATTGGCTGAACATATTAAGGACGCTTTGGTACAATACCCTGCTTATGAATCTTTGGAAGATCTCATGAAGCTTTCTATCAAGGTTGACTGTCGCTTTAAGGAGCGGAAGTTTGAGAAGTCCTTTGTAGTTTCCGTTGCTCCCACTTCACCACCTTGTACTTCTTTTCCAGAGGAAGAACCAATGCAGATTGGCACTTTTCGTCTTTCCAGGGTGGAGAAGGAATGCAGATGTAACCTTGAACTCTGTCTATATTGTGGCGGAAAAGCTCATATGGCTGATAATTGTCCTAAGAAGCTAAAGCCTTCGGGAAACGACCAAGCCAGGTGAATACAGAGGAGATCCATCTGGGCCTTAACCTCATTTCCTCCCAAAATTCTTTACTATTTTCGGTCTTGATTAAAATGAATGAGTCTACTATCAAGGTTCAGGCTTTTGTGGATAGCGGAGCAGCCGGAAATTTCTTGGATACTGAGTCAGCCAAGAAATGGGGAATCCGTATCCTTCCTTTGTCTCCTCCCATTGTGGCATGTGGTCTCAACGGGGAACCCCTGCCTGGGGGACCCATTTCCTTTATCTCTGAACTGGTACGACTCCAGGTTGTGGCCTGTCATTCCGAGATTATCCAATTTTATATTTTCTCTTCTCCTGCTGCTAAGGTCGTTTTGGGTCATCCCTGGTTATCCAAACACAACCCTGTTATTGACTGGTCCAGAGGAGAGATTATACGTTGGAACGAATCATGTACTACGTCTTTCTCTACCCATTCGACAGACCTCTTTTGATGCTTGTTCTCTTTCAGCTCACTATTGTGATTTTTCGGATGTCTTCTCCAAGAAGGAAGCAGGGAGGCTTCCTCCTCATTGTCCATACGATTGCGGTATTGATTTGATGCCAGACTCTCCTTATCCCAAGGGACGTCTATTTCCATGATCTATCCCTGAGACCAAGTCTATGGAAGACGGACGTAGTTCTGGATCCGTAAATACGGCCAGCGTAGCTCTGGTGCACTCCCTCTGTCACTCCCCCTGTGTGAGCTTAGTTTCACAAAGTTACGCCGGCTGAAGGCTACCCTAACTTCCTAACTGTGTGTAACCGCGCTCACACAGGAGCGTAACCTCCCTAACCCAGCCCTCCCCTCCTAATTACCCTCCCTCCCCCCCCCCCGCTTCCGTTACTACAACGATCACACAGGAGCGTAATCTTTTACCCTCCCTCGCCCCCACCTAGCTTCTGTAACTACGCTGTAGTTACGGACGCTAGATCCACGGCTCACAGAGCCATGGATTACGCCTGGCAAAAAATGGCCGACGCATGTGCAGAACGGCATTTCAGCCGTCCTTACACATATGGACATCATAAAAATCATAGACTGGAAGTAAATATTTGCTTGCTCTAAATTTATTATAGTACCTAGTAAAATATGTTTCATGTTACAGAGATCTCCTAACGTGCACAGTAATATTGCAAGACATATTCCAAAGTCTAAACATAGGTGCTTAAGAAATCTTGTCAGCCAATGCATGAGGGTGCCTATCTTTTCACACTGTTGTTTCAGTAGGCACAGTTTGGAAAGTGTTCCTAGAAGATCAACAAGCCCAGACGACTGGACTGAAATCTGAGATGGTAAACAGGCTGTTAGTGAGCAGAGGAATGTCTCTCTAATGGCAACAAGACACATAAAAACATACTCCATTCTCACTTCTCTGAAGGTCAGTGAAGCACAAACAGGCAGAGCCATAAAGTCAATGACCCAATGCCCTTACATTACAATTAAAAGACTTCAGGGCAGTTAACATTTCTTTTCCAGTTTCACCCTTTAATGCATCATAGTTAAGATGAAATAAAAGTTTGTTAGTATGGTATATGGGTGGGGTAGATGGGGTAGATATATCTGGCAGATGCAGGTGACTCCAGGGGTAAATCATAACTAGTTAAACACAAGAAAATGAGTATAAAAGGACAACATATATGTCTATATAAATGTTAACTTAAGCCAAAATTTAAAATCAGCACATGACAAAAACATGACACAGCACTTTGACTTAGAGTGCTTTTAAAAGGTAATATTTATAAAAAAAAATAAAAATTTAAGAACACTAAGTGGCATTACATAGATAAACATAGATTACGTAGATAAACAGGATGAAGTGTATAGCCTGAGTACATTTAAACTCCTTGTGTGTGGGTGTTCACAGTGACGTCACTCACATCCATCCCTCTGGATTGGCTGAGCAGCAAGTGCTGGGAGGAGTTGCCTCTTAGAAATCAGCCTCTTTCTCCTTGGATTTTACCCCCCCCCCCCCCTCTCCTGTGGTTTTTTTTTGNNNNCCCTCCTCTGTGGTTTTAATTTGGTTCATGCTGAATTGTAGATATTGTAAAAAGCAGGTTTAGTGCAGGTGTTGGTGAGCTGGGGAGGCACAATTGTAAATGTTCTCAGCAATTGATTGTTGTATGGCCTGTAGCTGAGACACGTCTGTGAGGACGGTCTTGCGTAGCACCTAGTATAGGTGAGGTGCCGAAGGCGGGAGGAAAGGAAAGCGCCTGGTTTGTGTTAGTTTGTTGTTGGTTTTTGTGTTTTGTGTTCACTTGTTGAAAATAAACATTTTTACCCACGGATAAGCCTCATTGTTTTTATTGGTTCTGTATGAATGTAGGTGGGTGACGTGGCTGGGTGAAAGCCATCACACATGGGAAGCTTATATTTTGCACAGAAAAGGGGAATAACGGGAGGCCAGGTCAAAAAAGTCTTTCTATATGCTCTGAATGGTTTGATTTTGTGATGTGAGCATGTTTACTCCACTCTAAGCGCAATCCAGACATCCGATCTTATACAATTTCATGAGTTTCTGATAGGGGGGGGGCGTGATTTGCGCTTGCATTTGGGAGAGGTGTGGATTTGTGCAATCAACTGATCCCCTACTCCAATCTGTTGCCATTTTATGTGTGAACAGATCAGAAATTTTAAAACCGGCTCCTGCTCTTGGAAATCTGTGCCACCAATGGTAACGGTTTCCACACTCAGATGTATGGATAGATGTATGATAGATAGATTTGAAAATCCAGTCTTGGATAACATATTACCCAGTGCTAAACATATCATTACACATAAGGGCCCAGATCCATAAATACACTAGCGTACTTAGTTTTGGATCTACCCCAAGGCTTGTACTGTACACATCTCCCTCTGGGCTGCTATTTCTACATCTTCCTTATTACTTTCATTCACAATTTTAAGTCATTCACAATGGTGATCTGACCAATATACATTACAACACACTAGTGTTTAGGTATTTGCAATTAACGTTTATGGCTATAACACATAAGCCCTATTTTCTGGTATGATGCGCAGTACATACAAAATAAAGTTTTTACGTCTCTGGCTAGCATAAATACACTAGCGTGCTTAGTTCTGGATCTACCCCAAGGCTTGTATTGTACACATCTCCCTCTGGGCTGCTATCTCTACATCTTCCCTATTACTTTCATTCACAATGGTGATCTGACCAATATACATTACAACACACTAGTGTTTAGGTATTTGCAATTAACGTTTATGGCTATAACACATAAGCCCTATTTTCTGGTATGTAATATCTAGCTGCAAGGCCACTGCCCCTGTTTATTAACTTATTTTGCACAGTAACACAGTAATTTTGCTAAATACTTTAAATAAATATGATTGCAAAGGAAGAGGAAGAATAACTGAGCAACTGATTCAATCATTTAAGATGCAAGTTAAACAACAGCTTTTGTTGAGAGTCTGAAACACTTTCTGCAAAGGACACGGCCACATTACTTAGCAGATTATGTCGCAGCCTAAAATATTGTAAGGTAGTGTCAAAAATCAGGAAAGGGGGGGGCTGAGCTGGCCCTGGGTATATAGGTATGTCCCCTTTTCACCTGGCCCAGCCTGCTCATAGAGGAGACATGACTATTTAGTGGCTAACCAGTACTGAAAGTACACAGTAGCCGAGGATTAGATCTGGTGTGCGGCAGCTTGTGTGCTCTGCCATTATGACATGTCTTTTTTCTAATGCTGGTGACAGCTGCAGAACACACAAGTCGCTTACCTGATGTACGCTTACCCACTCAGCTGTCTGCGATATGACTATTTAAAGGCAGATTAGAATGCTCACAACAACATGATTTATACTAGATGTTATATATGCACACACATCTACATACATAGGGGTAAATCCAGAACTACGTTTGCCGTACGTTTATTCGCGTAGCATATTTTCCTGTGCGTAAATTCTATACACTCCCCTCGGCACACCCCTTGAATGTACGTATTTTGTCAAGATACGCTTTCCAAACCCTACCATAACTTTTGCCAACGTAACCGCAGTCATACGCACACGTACGTATGGGAAACACGAATTTACTCAGCTAAGCACGCCCATACTGTACACTTTAAATACAACCCCCCTGCCTACTTATCGTATTTCAGACGTATTTTGGAGTTACGTAAAATTGGCACGCCCACATGTAAGTATTTACGTGACAAATATGTGAATGGCCCATACGTTCACAATTATGCTACGCTATTGAGCGTATTTTCTATGTTGAGCATGCGCAGTACTTACAAAAAGGCGATTTTATGTCTCCGCCACACGTAAATTCGCTCAGAAGCGTTGTTCTGGATCAGGCCCATAGTCATAAGATAACACCCTTACAAGTGTCAGAATAAACTGGCACTATATTGCTGTACCAAAGAATTGAAAGTTTCTTTATACTGAGTGTGATTGATAAATCGTTCTGCAAAAGTGGCCACTCAGAAAAAAGAAAGCATTTTGTCAAAAACAAGTATGTCAATATCTCCATGTTTAAAGAGAGCGTTTACAAGCAAATCCCATCAAAGATATTTTAGCCGCTAAAAAAATTGTGCTCTCATTTAGCCAGGGTTGCCGACTCTCCCGGAATGTCCGGGAGACTCCCGAAATTCGGGCAGTACTCCCGGAGAGCCAGCAAATCTCCCGCAAGTGACTTGAGGCCCGTGGTTTTACTGAAACCACGGCCTTAAGTCCTGCCCCCTGCCTAGCAACACTAGTATACTAGTGTTGCTAGGCACAGGAAGGGACTTGATGACGCAATCTGCGACATCAAGCCCCGTCCCGACCCCTATTTCAGCTAAAAACGGGTCAGTATGAGCAAGGGGGCGGAGCCTAATGACCCAATTTGCATAACCACATCATTAAGCCCCGCCCCTCCATGCGTCGCTAGCTTCTCTCTGGGATCTCCCGGAGAGAAGCTGCCAAAAGTCGGCAACCATGCATATAGCGCTATATAGCTTAGTGTTAGAGTTTATCTTCCACTGATTACATAATAAAAACCAATGAAGAGAGGAGCAGTTTGTATGAAATATTTAGGATATGATAGTCAGAGAGGTAGCAAAACGCTGACGCACGTTTCACTTGTGGCTTTAGCAAGGCCTTCAAGGAGCTTATAAAATAGGTTTTTTACCCTGAGGATTCCCTGTTTTCCCCTTGCAATGCTGCATACCTGATTTTATCAATGCAACCAGCCACTTTATCAAAATGCTACTGTTATTTACATTAATTGCAACATTGTGGATAATTCTGCTTATACTTTTTGATACCTTTACACCAGGCATTGCAATATATGCCTTTAGGAGCTTACAAGAGTAGGTAGCAAACAGTGTCTCATGACACTATTAGATTCTTTTAATCTTTGAGCACATTTTTTCTCTTTCTCTTTCTTTTTCACAATTATTTTAATTCATTTTGTGTGGGAATAAAAATTTTCAGACATATTAACATATACCTAATAAAAGTTATATTTTATGTGCCATGAGTGTGTCCCTTGACTAAATGTATTTGGGTGGGTGGACTTTAACTTCTATCCACAACACCAGGGGACCTTCATCTGGCTTTTATTATACTGAACAATAGCTACTGCGCATGCGCAGTAGCTATTGTTCATTGAATTACATCCGTCTATGGAAGACGGACGTAGTTCTGGATCCGGCCCCCTGTTTTTTTATTGTGCATAATTCTGTAAATGGTATGTATATTAGCAAAGTAATTAACTGAACAAAGGCAAGACACAACAAGAAAAAAGCAAGAAGATAACAAAAAAGAAAGACATAACTCTGTGGTTACATTTTATTTATTTGCATTATTTAAGTAAAGGGGAGGTGTTTGCTATATCTACCTAGTTGAGTCTATTACAGCGGACTTACCAATGTCATGGATATTCCTGGAATAGTGAGTATTCTCTCTGACACCCAGAAGAGTTTGGCAATCTCTCTGATCTCGATTCTTGGTTCCTGAAGTTCTCCACCCCAGAAGCAGCCAAAGGCATAAGCCATATAGGCAGCTGCTCAGGGCCCACAGCTTGGGGGTCCTCACATAAAAATGGAGGTCCCCATCTCCAACACCATGCCAATGGTCAGCACTGTCAGGGGTGGATGGGTGTATTGCTGGAGGTGCATTTACTGGCAGGCAGTAATCAGTTATACAGAGGACCTGTCACATAGCTTCTATCTCATGCCAATGCCATTGTTGTGCCAAAATTCCTATGTAAAAGCGCTTTTGACACTTATTTTTCATATGTGTCCAATTGCTAATGTGAGTAATTTATTAATTGTTTTGCACCAATAAATTTTGTAATTTTACTTTGCACCATAGAGTGTGTGATTTTTCCTTTTCTTTTTTCCCATGCATACTGCATTTTGGAGATAAAAAGATAAAGAAGGAACCATCCATCATTTAACCCCCACTGAAGTCGCATGCAACCGGAAAGGAGAGGGAATCTGCCGCCAAAGAGGATCTTCAAAGGAAGTAGATAATGAGGATAGCGGTATCAGACAGCAGCTACAACCGCTGCAACGCTACAGAACTCCTCTGCATTCCAGCACTTCCCCGTCATCACAGACCTTGTTCAGCCGCTCACATTGTGGACCAAAGAGCTACTGAAGGACCAAAGAATCCGTGATACTGATCGGAAGCTGATAATAGACGGTACTGTGTCAACATTATAATCATAGTAGTGTCAGCCCCGTCGGTCAGCACTAGTATTTGCCGAGAAGCAGCAGCTTTCGGATTTGCGAGCATACATACCCGCAATTAGCTGCTTGAACCCGTTATAGATTTCTCACAAGCTTTTGTCAGTAGCCAAGAACTAAAATAATTTTCCATACCTCATATGTGTTTGGCAACTATTACTGTTATCAATATTGTGGACCTATTGGGACGATTATTATTGATCTTTTGACTGCTAATGACTGAATTATAACAGGATACAATTGTTGCATTCTACTAGAGTATTATATAGCACAACACATTGTTGCAAATCTACAGGACCATTGATCATTTTGAACAGACAATCTCAGTTTTTATTTTACAAAAATCGGAATAATCTAAGTCTTTTCATAAGGTCATATATGCAGATGTACTAGTGTTTATGCAATTTGGTTCTATTATACATATATAGATATAATAATACTGTTAATAAGGTGCGCTCTCCTTAATTATTAACTGAACCAGCAACAAGCAATATAACATTTAACATTTAACAAACAAACAAATGTTTACTTATTGCAGACAGCTTATGTGCGATACCTAGAAGTAATCAACACCACATCCTCAATGGTCGTCTTCCTTTTCCACAATGTGGAACAGCTCTTTGCTCTGTCCTCAAAAGTCTAGAAGCATCAGAAAGGAGACAGATGGGGCACTTCATGGTGCAGTATACTTTAATAAACATTAAAACGGCAGCACATTGAAATAATTGTACCCAGATTGTAAATTTAAGATTGTACCCTCTTAAATTTAAAAGCTAAACCTAAAGGGGCTGATTCAGTGTTTGGGAGTAAGGGTAAAAAAGATGCAAGTGTAAAGCTCGGCTAAACCATTTTGCAAGTAAGAGGTGTTCATTAATCTTAAATCTTTTGTATGCAGGGAAAATACTTTACTTTTACACATAGAACTCAAATACTGCATAGCGTTATGTTTCTTCTATAAAATAGAGTTGAGTTAAGAAACTTCACTTCTCTGTTCTAATTCGGGTTTCACAATGTAAATCTGCCTCCCCTTGCAGTTCAACATGGTATTGCCCAGGTCTACACTTGCACCTAAAAAAAGGTGTAAGTGAAACTCTGAATCAGCCCCCATA
>WWET01002367.1:202387-212956 GCA_011038615.1 Limnodynastes dumerilii
AGACATGGAGGCAGGCATGGGCAGACATGGAGGCAGACATTAAGGGGCAGATATGGAGGCAGGCATTAAGGGGCAACTATGAGGTAAGTCCAATGTTTCAGCCAGGCAGGGAAGGGGCAGAGACTGGCAGGACACACACAGAGGGGGCAGACTGACTGGCAGAACACACAGAGGGGCACACTGGATACTGGGTGCTTGATACACATGATGATACAATTAATGAAATTTTATTGGTATCTATTTTTATTTTTAAATTTTCCAGTAGCTGCTGCATTTCCCATCCTAGGCTTATACTCGAGTCAATAACTTTTCCCAGGTTTTTGTGTCAAAATTAGGTGCCTCGGCTTATATTCGGGTCGGCTTATACTCGAGTATATACGGTAATTTCTTCATGCATTTTTGAGACAATTTACACTTGTAAAGTGGTATTATGTAATCTAGACTTAGTTTAGGTTGTGTGTGTGTTTATTGTGTAAAAGTTCACAGCAGGTACAAGATATCTTAGGGATCTATAGTGTTCAAATGAAGATGGAAAAGCTGAATTCAGTCCCATTGGTGAACCTGTACAAAGACAGTAAAAAGTTTATCCCAATTGCCTCCTTTCTGTAATACTGGTACATAATCAATTATTTTGTACTTGAGGGTTGCTAAATTGCAACAACTTGTGCAAAGTGTTGAGCTACTGGTTGGTCACTATTCATCCCATTTAGTGCTGCTTGTATGGCTGAGCAGTGCATATAATATAAACCACAAGGGCATATGATTACATAAACAAACCGTGAGGTGCAAGTTAGAAAATGTATGATGGTATATATTTTGCCCATGTGGAAATGACTAACTTGGAAGGGTATCTGTTCTGGGTTCTTGGGGACATGATAGTGGTTCAGTGAGGTAGCGAAAGCTTGGGGACTTTATGTAGGACTTGCTCATAAGTCAGTGGGGAACAGGTACACAATTCAGGCTTGGCTGGACTGGACAAGGCAGGCTTGGCTGGACTGGGCAAGGCAGACTTGACTGGACTGGACAAGGAAGGCTTGACTGGACAAGGAGGGGGTTAGTTAGACTGGACAAGGCAGGCTTGGCTGGACTGGACTTGACCAGGACTACAGTTGAACGAGGCAAGTTTGACTGAACTGGATTTGACCAGGAATGGACAGGAACTGGATGGAACAAGTCTTGACTTAACCTGGAATGGACCAGGACTGGATTGGAGCAAGGCTTGACCTGGACCGGGAATGAACTGGACTGGAACAAGACTTGACTTGACCTGGACTGCAAAAGAACTTGACTAGAGCAAGGCTTGAATTAACCTGGACTGGACCAGGACTGGATTGACCTGGACTGGACTTCATCTGGACTGGATCAGGAATTGACATGAACTGGAAAAGGACTTGACTTGACCTGGGCTGGACCAGTAGTGTATTGAATCCTCAGCTTAAGCGACAGAGCTCCAACGTCGAAAAAGTAGGGGGTGAACTATAGAGAGGGAGGCCACCCCACTCTGAGACACCTTTGCTGGACTAGCATCATACTGTGAGTTCAACCCTAAGTGACATTCTATAGTTTGCTTTTGATATTGCACACTTAGTCCGCTATACAAAGATACATATGAGCTTAGATTCCTTCTCTGCATTCTATATGTGAGTACTGTAACATCTGATAATATCTATCGAGACTAAACTTATAAACCAAATGGCTTCTGCATTGGGATTGGAGAACATGGTACATGCTTGGTAGAACTTTGAAGTGATCCATATTCACACAAAAAGTTGGACTCTAACACTGAAGGATTGCAATTTATTTATCCTTTCTTGTCTGTGGATATTTTGTATCTACTGTTAATCAGTACCTGATTTTGTATGGTGTAACATTTTCATTATACTAGATTGTAGGGGTGTGTTTTGGGGCCCCAAAACACACCCTCTTTTTGGAACTGCTGGATTTTTAATATAGAACATTTGTATTTATTTTATATCTTTATGTTTACATGTGCATTAAAAATTAATACTAATTTTAGTTTAAGCATTGTTTGGCTATACATTTCTAGCGCAAACCCTTTTTCTGTGTATTGAACTTGACCAGCATTTGACCTGGACTGGACCAGTAATGGACATGAATTGGAACAAGACTTGATTTGACCTGGATTGGACCAGGACTAGGATAATCAGGCTGATTACTGCTGGCTGGTTTTGCATGCTGATTGTTGCAAGCTGAGTAGCAGGCTGATAGCTGAAAGCTGAGTAGCAGGCTGATAGCTGCAAACTGAAGACTGTAGACAGAGATCTCCCAAGGAGTAAACAGGTACCAGGCATCTTGAATGACCGAGTTGCTCAGCACTGTGGATACAGTGCTCTGGGTTTATAGGGTGCCCTGGCTCTGGATTGGTTAATCAGATCATGTGCACAGATCCAAGATGGTGGCGCCCATACTCTGGAGGACAGCAGTGTTCAGTGCCAGAACACACAGAGAAACATGTGGTGGACATCAGATATGAAGCTACCACTATACAGACAGGTGGTTCTTGACGCGGTAAGTCTTGCATTTTGTGACAATATCAGTCTTATGCAGTATGGGCCAGATCCAGACTTAATAACGACAGCGAATTTTACGCATGCTGCATGCATAAATCTGACTGTGGGAATGCACTGTGCATGTGCACGGCAGATGTTACACATCATAATTTTGATTGTACGTAACTTGTTCATAGCTCCGTACAATAGGGTGTGTCATCCCTACGCAAGGCAATAATATGCATTGTGGGTGGGGGGAGGCATTTAAATTGTACAATATTGGCTGGGGTAGGGATTGGAACACGTAAGTTAGCTAAGTTACGTAAGTTAGAGGGGACCGCCGGGGGGAATGCATTATCCTTAATAGTGCGAAACATTTATCTGGCCCTATGTCTAGGAGATTGCAGCTCGGTTTGTAACTGAGCATGACAGAACAGTCATGAAGGTTTGCCAGATCTGGTTCGATTGTAAACATCACCCAGATGTGTTTTCGGTGACTTATGCCTCCATAAGGCACCCTTACCTGTATGTGTGTACTTACATGTGTATGTTACAAATGTGCGTATTTATCTAACGTGCCCTCAAATTAAATACCTCCCCCTCCCACTTTCACGTAACCTATCGTACGGATAAAAACAATGCCCCTCTGTTCCTAAGTTCGATTCACAAGTCCGTGCCTAAAGTACTTACGTGCATAAATACTATGTCATTTGCATGGAAAAAGTTACTATGCATGCGCAGTTAATCCGCTCCTAAAAATACGCACACAATCCACTGCAAAAACGTATGTGTGAATACGGTCCATCATCCGCAACAATTGGTAATATGGTAACCCATATTTGAGTGAGGACACATTTGGGGGGAGGGCCTGTTTTTTTTTTTTTATTAGTCACATCAATCAGACTATTACAGTGTAAATAAGCCATTCGATCAGCAATGCGCTGCACATGCTATCAGGATCAACAAAGGATATGGAACACATAAAAGCTCTTAATACAGTAATAAGTGTAGTAAAGCTGAGCATACACTAGGATGATTATCGGCCCCAGCAGGGAGTGGGCCGATAAATGGGCCGATTTCCCGCTAGGAAAATGTCCCATTATCGTCATTGTACACTTCCTCTGCTGGGACCAATAATCTTAGCAGAAGAGGGAGGGCCAGGGCTAGTACTATGCTGCTCTTACAGCTTTGAAGCTATCAAAGCAGTCAGAACAGCATAGTACATAGATAAATGCAGCGGCTATTGCAGGCAGTAATACAGACAAGTATTCGCCGAAGCCGTGCTTCACACAGCACGGTTTCGGCTGATCCCTGTCTGTACTACTTCTTGCAGTAACCGCTGCTGCATATCTATGTACTATGCTGTTCTGGCAGATTTAAAGATATACAGATATAGAGCAGCAGCAGCAGCTTTGAAGAATAGGGAGACATTCAGCTTGCCTTAAAATATTGGGAGTATTAAATCAAACATGTTGAAAGATCAAATAAATGTACCAAACCGTTTCTGGTCCGTTTATTTGATGTTTCAAAAATTGATCCTGGCCACTAACTACATGATAATTGGGTGATCGGGCAAACAATCACTCTAGTGTATGGCCAGCTTAAAAAACATTTATAGCGGCATAATCTAGGAGTATATGAAGTAAATCAGTTATATAACTAATATAACTGATTGGTGCTGCAGGGATCGATTGCTATGCTACTTGCTATGCCACTTCGAGGTATAAGTAATCAATATCCCAGAGCGAATGGTCCTATCGAAATATGTCTGTTTGCAAAGGGACCCACAATCGTACGATTGATAGGTTACAGGTTACGGTTTTTAATACTAACTGATGGGCTGATTAAAATGAAAATAAAATTAGACGTATAATAAAACTGAAAGCTTGATGAATAAAGGTAATTCAGTGCATGACAAATTTAAAGAGCATTATACCAAATTGCAATGCAAAAAAACACCTCCATTTGCCGTAATTACTTAGAGACTACTAATATTGGTTAAAAGTCCAAGATAAGCATTTCCTTTTTTAAAAGTGCTAGTGTGCTAAATGAGCATCCATGCTATACAGATACAATTTAAATAGATTCACAGTGCATGTTTTATCAATTTAAATACAAGCAAAGGGCATATTTTCATCCTGATGAGCTTTCCCATTTCTGTTAATATGTACATACAGTTATATGTGTGTGTAATTTGCCAGTTTTCACACATATTACACAATAATGTACCTTCTGTTTGCTTTATAAAAAAAAAGTAATAATTATAAAAAATATGTGCTGTTCTTTTCATACAGCAGAAAACATTACCAACATAAGCATTGTGAAAATTCAAAGTCCCAAAATATATTATAACTAATAGTAGTAGTTTGTGGCATAAAACTTTTTTTTTATTGAACTGATTAATACTTGTCAAATGAGTCATAGGTCTGTAGCATTGTCTTTAAATGGGCAGCTGGTTTATTTAAGCCATAATAAATGCAGATCAGGTGCTCTTGCTTCTGTACTGCACATACTCAGTGCAATATCCTCTTTAGTTACACCTAAAAAAAAAGGTCTACAGTATATCCAGACTATGGATCCTGTCCAAAGCAAACACATAAATTTTTTTAATAACTGTATGAAATAAATTTCTAATTTTTAATGATATATTATGGAAAATATCATGAACAACATGAACAGGAAGTCTTATGGTTATTACTGGATTTTAATTGTTTAATTAAAAAATGGAACCCTAGTCATCTTCTAATGTCTTCAAAGGATCTAGGATCTTGCCATTCATATAGTTAACAGATATATTGTCTTCGGGAAAACTATATATTAGAGATAATTCATGAGTAAAATGTAATGCTAAAACACACCAAAAACACAAAAGACTAAAACAACTCTGGCACATGATTGGAATCATTATTCCAAACCATTAAATTACACAGAAGAAATAGACATTTGCACCATATTATTGTATTACTAAGATACACCAGATGCTACTTTCAGTATGAAATCCTTTGTCAGCAGAATATCAAATGACAAAAATAATTAACACAACATGCCTTACCATTTATTGTCTCTACAGAGATAACCCCCGAATTAATAGATATATTGTGGTCAACTTTAGTTCTTATTTCCAGTAAGATACAGGAAGTAAAGCCACGTATTACTTAGTGGATACAAAATTCCCAAAAACCCAAGCACAGAAATCTTTGGAAATCATACATTTGCGCTACCACATTTTAGTTCTGCATCTGTGTTACATGATTAGCATGCATTCTGATGGCAACCAGACTTAAGAAGACTGACACTTTCAACAGAGGTATTAAGTTGGGATCCATTCATTCTCTCTTAGTCAATGTACAGCATAGGTCAGGTATAGGCAACCTTCAGCACTCCTACTATTGTTAAACTATCTAGGCTGCTACAACAGACTGGGGGAAGAAACAAGGAAAAGAAGGGGGACTATTCTTAAAGGTGCACACGCGTCCCTTATAACAAACAGTAACAGATTTAATTAAAACATACAGTTTAATAATTTAAATAAAAAGAAGAAATGTCTAAGGTTTACTGTAAGTTTATTATATATTATTACTGGTTAGAAGGTCAAATAGTCATAAGAAGTATATCACACATTGGCAACTGATGCCAGCGAAATAATTAGTTAAAATTCGTTTATAGTGATAGACAAGACAAATAAATAAATATATGTGATTAAAAAACCAAAAGAGGGAGTATATAAGGTAGGGGCAGATTCTCAATAAAGTAATTGTAATATCCCAAGGAGACCCTCAAAAAAGATATAGTTTAGCCGCTAACATAATTATTTGAATATCACGCTAATATTAGCTAATGGTTAATTCAATGCATAGAGATTCTAAGTCAGTATCATAGAAAATATGCTACAAGATAGGTAGCTTTAAATTAAACAAATAATAATGAATAGTAGTAGTCCATGTGGTCAAAATGAACTCTCATGCAAGGATAATCATATAGTGTAGCCACGGGATATTAAAAAAGGTTTTAGATAATAAGTGTTGCTGCGGTAATCCACCTACTGCCTGTCAATAACGGCAGGGTGGTTTAAATTATTAGGGTCTAGTATAGGAATAACAAAATATACACTGCCAGCTAGCTATTTCCTAGAGACAACGCCGACACGTCTTCGATGCCTTGAGAAAGCTCCTCGAGCGAAACGCGCGTCGGCGTTGTCTCCACCACAATTTTAAGCACTAATAAGTCAAAAAGATTATGCTAGGTTACTGGTAGTGGAAGTCTTTGAAAACGAGAGTTGTTAATGAAGTGCATTCACAGATACGTAAAAATAATTGGAAACCTATAGTGGATCCAGCTCATATTGCGTTCATAGATACATAACCTTCAAACGCTCCCTCCAAACCCACTTCTTCAGACTAGCCTACCCGTCCTCCACCCAAGCTTTCCTGCCCTCCCCGTCTTCATCCCTGTGTCTCCTGTTTGTTCACCCTCTCCCACTTAGCATGTTATGTGCAGGGCCCTGCTCTATCCTGTTATCACCCCTCTACCTTGTATCTCTCTCCTTCTCATCTGCTCCTACACACACATATCCTGCATCTTCATTTTCCATACATATTATTCTGCTATTTTGGTACTGTATTTTTTTTTTGCATTGCACTTGTATTGTATCCCTTATTTATTTGAACTTGAACCTTTTCTGTTAATTGTGTTGCATATGTAATTATTGCCTTCGTATTGCGGTGCAGAGCCTGTGTGGTGCCTTATAAATGTTAATAATAATAATAATAATAATAATAATAAATATCAAAATCGTATCAGTAGGATGAATTTCTGTAGTGTTAATTAATTATGGCACTCTGAAAATGCCATAAGGTGCTTAAAATTCTAGTGCTTAAAATTCCTTTATTATTATATTATGTAATATACAACCAAAAATAGCCATATTAAAACCAAGTAGGAAAACTGCATATAACTTACTTTCCTACTAGCATTTGAAAACTTTTATGTTTATTTTTCTTTATTTTCTGTTAATTTCTCTTTAGGAGACCTTTGTAATTGATTTATATGCATTCCATTGTGCAAATTAATAACAAATCTCCCCCAGCCATTAAGTTATCTGTGAATAGAAAAAATAAAAAAGGATATAAAGCATTGAGACATAAGAAGTGAGATATTACTATAGAATATTACACTTGAATTTAACAGAACTTTTAAATGATCATGTTGTTGGAACGATTTTTAAATAGTTACACTATATAAAATGTTTTGTTGATCATTTAATTTACATAGCGAGGTAAAGAGCCAGTATCTCTACATTGTATTTTAGGTGTGGAGTTTCCAAAAACAACAGCATGAACTTCATTTGAAGTACTACAAACAGTACCTTTCTCTGAACCAAAATTCTTTGCAGATGGCTCTAAAGAAGATTGACAACATAGAGAAGTATTATCTATTTATCTATCTATCTATCTATCTATCTATCTATCTATCTATCTATCTATCTATCTATCTATACACACATATATATATTATATGTTTGTTAGGATTGTAAGTTATCTTTTCATCATAGCAATTGGTTTTGTTTTGAAATATATTTTTGCTGAATACTAAAGCTGGGTTAACACTTATACAATTCAATGTCCGACTGTCCAATCAGACAGTGGTTAATGTGAACGGATACACGACCGCTCCATATATACAATCCTGGTCTGGTCAAATGATTTTTAAATCTACTTAAAAATCAAGAGACCTGACTACTAGCCACCCGACTAGGTGTGTATGCTCCATTGACTGCTTCTATCATCATGCAGTGCCACCTTTGAGGACTGTTATGGGAGATGCAGGTCTAGGTCTGCTGTAAAATTTGGACATTGGTTCATGGACTGGGTGTTGTATCTGTGAACTTGGTCTGCTGTAGGATTGTGTACACAGTGTGGTCTGGAGTAGGATCTGAACAGGATTGGAAGTTTAAGGGCTTTATATATTGTCATTATTATTGTTTGACTTAACAGAGTGTTGCATAGGCATCCCTTCCAAGACACATACATGTACTAAGACTAGAATTGCTTCAGTTGATGATCTATATGGGCATAAATGTCGTCATCCTTCCCCGAAAAAATTGACATCTTAATCCAAAATTATGGTACCTTATACCATTTATTTAACAATAATGGCACAAAGTGCCTGACTCAGACTTAAGTATGAAATAAGTACGCGTGAATTCGCAAAATTCCCATGACACTGCTCTTGTTCTTGCGGATTTTATGCTGATTTCCCCCACCATAGGACTGCCCTAACTACTGTGGCGTATGTTTGTGCGGAGTTTGCTAAAGTAAGACCGAAAACGCCTAACCCAGCCCATACTGTCCAATTTAAATGCCTCCTATCACCCACTTTGCGTATCCTTGTTCTTACGGAGTGTTGGCATGCCGCTTATGCGTAATATCTGCCGCGTGCGTGTGCAGGTAGCAAAAAACTGCATAACTCCGTATAGACTTCCAGAGCTCAATGCCTACAGAACAAGTACGGATGTCTGGGTCCTGGCTTATGTTTGTTACTATACTCTGTATTGTCTCATTCATGCACTAATCATTTCCCGCATTGATTATTGTAATGCTCTCCTTATTGGACTCCCACATTATAACTACTATCTAGTTATAATGTGGCCCTCATTTCATGATTAACACAGACTTGTTCACTTTCGTTCTATACTTAAGTTCCCCTCAGTCCTGCTACTAACACTGCTGTGTGACTGGATCATACAGAGCACTGAGCACTTTTACCATGCAAGCTGGCTGGTCCGTTGTGTGATATATAGCACTTTCCCTTATGTATCAATCCCTAATATCCTACAGAGTTTAAGGCTGTGGCAGGGGGCTCTTACCCACCCAGTCTCTCTGTCTGTTACCACACAATGGACCTGATTCACACTTAAGAATCTTCTTAAAATAAGAACTTAAAGTCACTCCTGGGCTAAACCATGTTGATTGCAGGGGAGTCATATTTCATCTGTTGCAAACAGTACTAGTGTTGAGAGGTGATATTTCCCAGTCCAACTCTAAATAACAGTGTAATAGTAAAGCTGGTCAGTATCTGTGTGTAGTAGGCAATTCAAAGATAAACCCCTGCATGCAAAGAATACAATTAACTTGACTCCCCCCGAAAACAACATGGTTTTGCCCAGGAGTGACTTTAAGTTCTTATTTTAAGAAGTGTGAATCAGGTCCAATCTTGTTATAATGATTGTTAAAGCGCTACGTAATCTGATGGCCCTATATAAAAACCTGTTTTTCTGAGGCACCTAAGTTTTGGAAAAATTCGTCTTTCTTTTTCTGAGGCTACTTTTTTGTAACACTATAAGATCTGATTGCAGTTGTTACACATTTCAAGTGATTTACTCTGTGAACAATGTTTTTTCCCCCCCAATTCTATATCCATTTTGTTTAACCTTCAGTGGACTAAGATGCATTTTGTAAATGTTTGATATTGCTCCTTGATTGCAATGCTTTATTGATATTTATCTGTGTCACTAATGTTGAAAAGAAAAAAAATTGGCTTCTCGAATGAGGAGCAGTAGTAAAAAACAAGCGTTTCTGCACCTTCTCAAAACCATGTTGAATTTAGTATTAGATTTGAAAGCTGACATTTTGTAGCCAAACTGTAAATTATAGTGTAAAATTAAGTTTTCAGTATTTATGTTCTTTAAGCAAGATCATCATATTTTTGCTGCATGCAGAAATATTTAATGATTAGTCCAGGTGCAGATTTTCTCCTGCATTAACCCCTATATGTCATACAGACTATGATTAACATGTGTCTTGTTCCACAGTGAGCTGAAAGCTATAAACAAGGAAAATGCTGAACTTAGAACTTTGGTCACTCATTTGAAGGTGAGAATCAAGTTTGCTGATATTTATTTGACAAGCTGTAATTTTTAGACCATTTCAGTAGAATTTGTTAAGGGGCAGGTTTGTATTCTTATATTCTTATATTCTTGTCTGCTATATGATGACACTGGTAGCATCCTACACAGGAGCATCACAACTTTTTTTTTTGGGGGGGGGGGGGAATTTGGCCC
>WWET01002367.1:223107-234517 GCA_011038615.1 Limnodynastes dumerilii
CAATTTTGGTATACAATTGCAAGTTATGTTGACCAATGTAAAGGGGGCCTTCTGTTATATTTCTCTCCACAAAATGGTGATGGAAAAAATTAAGATGATACTGATGATGTTATATATATTGCAACAGCTGGCTTATTGCATCATTAGAGATGAAACATTTTGGTTGTATTCCTATGAAGAATATTTGAAATGTAAATCAAGAATGCTCCATACAACAATAACTGGAGGATAGCCTTCAATGTGTCTCAAATGCACCATCTAGTGGTGTTAATATTTATCTACAGTACATGTTAGTTTCACTTATATCATTAATGGCACTGCATCCAATACTGTGGAGGAAAGGGATCTAGGAGTCCTTATTTCATGTGACTTAAAGGTAGGCAAGTAATGTAACAAACCAATGAGGAATTAGTAGCAGAAAGAGACAAGTAGTGATGCCCCTTTATAGATTGTTGGTATAACTTCATCTAGAATACTGTGTTCAGTTCTGGAGGCCATATCTCCAGAAGGACATAAATACATTAGAGACTGTGCAACGAAGAGCAACTAAAATGCTACATGGCATTTGTCACAAAATACACCAAGGAACTAAATATATATCTTGGAGCATAGAAGGGAGAGGGGGATATGATAGTAGCTTCCAAATATATCAATGGTTGTGACCGGCTAGAGGAGCGTGCCATTTTTCAAAGAAAGAGTTATAGAACACAAGGGCATGAATACGAACTGGAGGGTGGTGGCTTCAGAGGAAATGTGTTGAAAAAAAACTTCACTGAAAGGGTGATAGATATGTTTAATAGCTTCCCATCTGAGGTGGTTGAGGCTAACACAGTAGAATACTTTAAACATGCTTGGGATAAATATAAGGATATCCTAAATTTCAAACTAAATTGAAGGTAAATAGGGTCCAGGATCAGTAGAGTTTTAAATAAACAACTGGGCACACTGGATGGGCCATGTGGCTTTTATCTGCCGTCACTTTCTATGTTTCTTAAATCGAATACACGCTATACAATTTTAGGAATAATTAGCCAATAATTAGCTGATTAAACCCAATAATTGCAGTGTTTACATACGTACAGGTGTTACACTCCGTAGTAGTTGCACTTGCAGGATCTAGCAGGCTTAGGTTCTATGTGCTCCCCTTTCCCCAGCTGTCAGGTAATCACCTGTGGAGGTGTGTCAGGGTTGCCTTGTGATTGGAGGATCCCTCCTTAAATACTCCCTGCTCACTTCCACAGGTGTCGGTTATAGCGTCTGGTTCCTGATGGTGCTAGCTGGCTGTCTGAGTGCTTCGTTTGCTTTTTGCATTATCCTGATACCCTGCTTTCCTGGTGTGTACCCCCTTGCTTCCCTTGTACCCTCTGTCTTATTGTTGACCCCCTGTGTGGTGAGGTGCGCGGCGAGAGTAGTTCGCTACTCCCGCTGGCGGCCTCAGCCCCGGACAGGCTCCGGTCTGTTTACTTGTATGCAAGTGAATTCCATCTCCTTGCTCCGTCTTGTCAGGCGTGTTTGTGAGATCTGCTACGTGTTGTGAGCGTTACCTGCGGTTACCATCTTGCAGTGTGTTTGGTTCTTATTACCTGCTGGTGCTGACATAGACTCCGGGCCCCCGGTGAGAAAACCCTTAGGCCGACTGTAACAACAGGTGCTGATTATAAGTTGCATTGCGCCAAGCCATCTTCAAGTTTCACCTGATTTTCCCACTATTAGCATTAAGGTTTACCAACCTGGCCTGGAGGAGTCATAGAGAGGGCAACAGCAGCATTTGTTCCCCCCACCCCATCCTTACAGTCAACCCAAGACCAGTTAACACCAGGGTTGGTTCCCCGATGTAAATATGTATGCAGGCCCCACCTGGTACAACTAGAGCCAGCAGTGGGTTGTGGGGCAATATAGATTTAAATTGCTATTTAACAATTGTAACAATAGCAGGCAAAAATGATGAGTAAATATTAAGTATAGAAGCACAAATTAAGAGGAACAATGCGCATGTAAGTTTATACAAGGAAACAGGAACATAAAGCGATAAACAATAACACAAGGCGGGTTCAGGTTGCAGGTAATGGTAATAAATAAGACGGATACAGGTCAGACTGCAGGTAATAGGTGTGGGATAAACAAAAACAAAAAGCAAGGCAAGGTACATAGTGTGAAGAAGAACCTGATAAGGCTGAAGACAATAGCAAATGAGGAGTAAGTGTCACCACTAATGCAAGGTCTAATCTAAAGGTCAAAGAGAGTCCATAGCATTGCACAGAGAGTCCATAGAGCATAGCACCAAGCTGGAGTCCAAACATAGGTCAGGGTTTGACAATCAATTAATAAGTAAGGTGTGCTGAAAGGAGCACAGTTTAAATAGCCAAGCTTTAGGAGACTAGGAATCCTGGGCTACAGAGTGACCTCTTTGGTGAATACTGATATCACAGCTTACTATTTGGTAACACAGGCAACCTCTTATGGGAAGAAACCAGCAATACCTTAACATTTACTTATTAGAAGAGCAAGGGTTAAGGATACAGGCATCTAGCAGCATTTACTGATTATCTATACATGGCAAGTAGAGTGCAGATCTCAATGGTATAATTATAGGGACTCAGACATTATTTTGTGACCTCACCTGTGGCTGTGTAACTTACATGTGACAAGGGCTTAATCAAGACAACCACTGGCCAGTTTTACAGTGACTATTTTTGCCTGGTTTCCTCACAGGCCTTTGGTTCCTCCATTAATTAAATCTAACAAAACATCATTTTCAGAATTATACAATGCTTATATACAATAATGAAAATAAATATACATATATTCAAAATATTGCAAATAGTTGCCTATAAAAGAAAAGGGTAAACATGCAGAAAGAAGTCACTTACACAATGAATACTTTCTGTGCTGGGACTGGAGTGTGTTCCTTAAAACAGATTCAGATCACAAGAAATGAACAATTTTATAATTTTACATTAGGCATTTTAAGCCACTTACCCCCCACACGAGCCCCTCCTCTTTCTTCCCTTCCTCTAATAGATCTTTTGAGATATGTATATTCACCAGGCTGATATTATCACCTACACCCAGCAAATTTAGAGAGGTCTGGCATTTTATGACCAGACATACTATTGAATCTCATCATGACAACTTGTTTTTTGTTCATCTTTATCAAAGAGGGTCTCAGCTACTATGTTAACCCAGCAAGCTGGTCAATGGGATACCAATTTGTTGTGTCTATCAATGCACCAATGTCTCAATCTTATTATACTTTCTATTTTCTGGCTTTGCCGTGACCACAATCTTTGATTTTTACCTATACTTACATTGATTGAGTATTAAAAATGAATGCCTGCTGTGCTGCTTCTCTGCATCAGGAGTATAGTTGTAGACAAAAATATTGTCTTCCATGCAGTTCCTAATAATAATAATAATACAAATGTAATTTTATATTGTTTTTAATGTTTAGACAATTTCATTGAGGATGACAAATCCATTTTATTTTTTATTTATTTTGCATTTAATTTGAACCCTTTGTTAGATTTAAAGTTATTTTTCTCTGTGTAAGCAAACATTGTATAAGATGGATTATTGTAGTTAAATACTAAGCCTCAAAATCTTAATTACCTTTAGCAACCAGCATCAGCAAACAGACTACAGGACAGGAGTACTCCATTAAGTTCCAGCCAAGGTAAGATTGTAATGGATATGTGTGTGGGACGGGCCTAAGAAAAATAAACCAATGTCTTTTCAGAATGTCTAAAATGTTTTATTCGGCAAAAACTGTAGAGAATAAATGTTTCTGAGTCACATGTTTATACTTTATTGTATGTAGAGAATTTGACACATTGGGCTGGACCCAGACTTAAGTAAGTGCTTGAAATTAGTTACTCCTGGGCTAAACCATGTTGATTGCAGGGGAGTTATATTTCATCTGTTGCAAACAGTATTAGAGTTGAGAGGTGATGTTTCCTATCCCAGGTCTAAATAACAGTGTGATAGTAAAGCTGGTCAGTATCTATGTGCAGTAAGCAATTCAAAGATATATCCCTGCATGCAAAGAATACAATTAACTTGACTCCCCCTGCAATCAACATGGTTTAGCCCAGGATTAATTAATTTCAAGCACTTACTTAAGTTTGGATCCAGCCCATTAACACTGACCTTAAAGAAAATGGCAACCACTGTAAGCTGATAGATATTTGATATTTTACAGGTTTGCAGCTTTTCATGCAAAATCCACACCTGATCATAGTATAAAAATTTGTCAAATAAGTGACTGAAGCACATTTTTTCTTAAGCCAAAAAAAAACAAAAAAAAAACCCCAAAACATATTAAAAGAAGAAGTTAAGTACCAGGGATCAGGAGCTGTATCCTCATTTAATAACAACAGGCAATTTCCTTATGTCCCGTACAGAAATATGCGCATTACATGGAATTGTGCATAGGATAATATCCATCTGATACAGAATTCTGTCTCCGCACAGGAGGGGGACTTGTGGGCATTGGTATTTAAATTGAAAGCGGAATACGTAGAGTAGGGTCCAGAGCAAGTAAATCCCTTCCATGTGTAGCAGTGCAGGCTCCTGCACATGGAGTTTGGGATAGCAAATTCCATACGTTAGCCTCCGTTGCTCCTTAGGTCTCATTTCCCTTCTTTTCGTCCACTTTTGCGTTATGTGGATATGCAAGCATCCCTGGTACTTGATTGAAATACACTCTGGACCATCCAGACTTAAATAAAAGGATGCTTTTGGAAGAGTGCATGGGTTGCAGGACTTGGTATTACAATGTACAGTGTAGGCATGCCAATGCTCTGTGAACCAAACCAAACCACCATCATTTTATGTGTGCAGAAATTGGAAAAGTAAAGCCTTCTGGTAATCCTTTGGGGCAGAGGGTTAGCAAAGCAATAGTATGAATGATGGGATTTTACTTTTCTGTAATTCAGAAACATCTTACATTTGTTACATGCAGATGCAATCAGTTAAGCATTATGGCCTTGATCCACAGATCAGAAGGAAATAAGTAAGCGAGGATTTGCAAAAATACGCAACCAAGTGGCAAATGCACTCCCATGGCTTCTCCTCGTTCTTATGGATGTGTACTGCCTTCTGCGTCCATAGGGCTGCATTAACTCTCCGTGCGTATATTTGTGCAGATTTTGCTAAAGTACACGCATACTTGCAAACCTAGCCCATACTGCCCTATTTAAATGCCTCCCACCACCCACTTTCTTACCTTCCTACGGAGTATTGGCATGCCCCTTCTTACGCATCTCATTAGGCAGGGAGTTAAACTCTGTGTGCAATGGGTATCCGTGCATAACATCTGGATGGTAAAATATAGCCGAGATACACAAATGGCATGTTTATATTTAGGTATGTACTTAAGTGTGAATCCCGTCCTATACCTGAATCTGATATGTAAAGTATAACTATATTTTTCTTGCAGTTTTAATATAGTTTGGAATAATCTGTATGAGATGTATATTACTTTGATATATATAACTAAGGAATTTTAATATTGCTAAGTTAGATATAAAACAATGGAACGGATCCAAACTTCTGATTTTGTTGTGTATCATTGAGATTTGGATCCTCATAAGCTGTTGCATTTGTATCCCGACTTCTGTGCAGATGGTCTGCTGCCAGCCAGAGGCTATCTTAGTTTTAACTGCTGAAGAACACAGTTTGTAGTATGAAAATCTTCATAGTTATGCATTAAGAGGGAACGCCTATACTGTAAATTGTTTAAGTGTGGATTTCCCAGCATCTGAAGTGTGAAAAAATGGTTGCATTCCCTCTGAAACACACAGAAATTCAGCCTAATTCCGAAGTCTAAATTTGTGCCAATTAGAAAAACTTTTTGGGAATTATACTGTTCATATATGTTTTAAAGGTCAAGAATTATAATGAATTATCATTTACTGATCATCATGAATATATTAATTGATCATGAATTTGATCAGTTACTACCATGACTTTTATATTTGTGTACTTTTCAGAGTCTCCCATGTCTGGACACAGCATACCCTATCAGTAAGTGACTGCTTATTCAGCACACCATGTTAAGGGATGGTTTGCGGAATGACTTTACTATTGCAGTTAAATATCAGGGGATTTTCCTTTATTGAATATGTAATACCTTAGGACCTGATACACAAAAAAAGAACAGGATCTCTGTGCTTATTTTTAAGAACGGTTAAACTGAGCATGCCCAGAACTCAAAATCACTCACAGAAACCGTGGCCAAATTATTCAAAGATAAGAACAGATACTTGAAAGCCCTTTACCATTCTTAAGTTGATCTCCGCATGATTATTAGCTAGCCTATGCGTCTGCATTAATGTTTATAATGTTTAATGACGTTGTACATTTTATAAAACATATGCTTACATTATATTATTATTTTTAGATAAATAGATTTCATAAGCAAAGAACTTTTATTAGTAAAAAAAAAATAATTTGTAAAAATAAAATACAATTGGCCAAAAAAAAAAACAGACAATAAACCTCAAATACACTAAACAAACTTATTTACAATCATTAAACAGGAAAAACATAGTTGCACGGCACAGTAAGGGTTAAACAAACAATGAGACAAGTTAATTTAATACTTATATAATAGTTTTGACATTAATACAAATAGATTTTGTGTTTTTAAACAACAATTGCGTTTAGGGGCTGATCAGTGATTGTTGATTAACTTTAAGAACCTAATTACCTACATGTGATTCACAGTAAAGAAAAATATCCACACTTAAATATACACACCAAGAAAACTGCAAAGTTAAGGTAAAGTTCTGAACACGTATGTCAGCTAGTTACGAGCATGTGTGGGGATCGCCGGGGGAGTGCATTATACTCAGTAATGCGTAACTCAGGGACACTTGCGTACGTAAAACGTTCTTAAGTCTGGGTCAGGCCCAAAGTCTGTTGCAACTCCTTTCTCCCTTCCTAGAAAAACAAGAGATAGCATGGCTTGAGCGTGTTATTTATGCAAATCACACAAGGCCCAACTCTGCCTAATCAAAGATTCATAGGGTTACTAAGGATGGGGCGGAACTTGTTTAATCAAGGCCCATCTATCCTTAGTAATGCTTGGGATTTGATGCAGTGATTTACATTAAATCACTTGCCTTAATCCTAGATCCTGGAGAGTTGCCAGCTCTCCCGTGATTCTGGGAGCAGTGCCCAAACTTTGGGAGTAAATTCTGAGTCGGCAACTATGTTGCAACTGTTTTTTCTTATTATTGTTGAAAGATTGGGACTGATCCAGGCATAAGGTCGTTCTACGTACACAAGCTTGCCTGAGTTACTCACTACTAGGTTTAATGCACTCCCACCGGCACTCCTCTCGCGCGCACATAACTAAGCTGACTTACTTGTTCAGAATCCTATTTTAACTTTTCCTTGCGTATCTCTGGTCATACGTATCGCCTTAATGTAAAATAAGTACCTAACCCAGCCCATACTGTACAATTCACACGCCCTCGGTTTTCAGCTTTTTAACCAACTTACGAATGCCATAGAGCTACCTTATTTTAAGGTTCATAGTTGTTAACAATAATATTCAGATGAGCGCTGATTAGCAGAATGGCATACAATGTAAAGGTTAAATACGTAATAAAAAATATATAATATAATGGAATATCCCTTAAAGGGAAATCATGCTCCCACAGAATAATTGCAGGAATAAAGGGGGGTACAGCCCTAGTATTGAAACAAAAAAAAGGATAAAACCACACTTAAATCCTGATAATTCTGTGGTGCAAGTAATAACAAGCAAGTGATAGCAAAAAATTAAAAATAATGTAACAGTTTTTATTAGTAGTAAAAATACATGAATAAAATAAATTGTGGAGAATGAGCAAGACACTTGTCCAGATTAAATGAAAAACGGATACTGTATGAATACACGAGTTGGATGATTTTCAATTAAATAGTTGCTATTCAATAAACCACAATTGTTTTGATCTGCTACATCATTTTTTCATTGGACTCTATTACCATTATCGGCTTTGTCTTCGGGCATTTTCCGTTCGGATCTCCACCATTTGCCAGGACATTTTCCCTGCGGGCCGAATATTTTATTACCCACCTAGGATATTGCTTTATGAAATACAGACTGAGTTCTACCATCTATTTCATGTCACTTATCCAGTAGTAACTCACTGTGCCTATAGTGAGCTATTGGAATATTGCGAACTTTGTTATACCATCCATTCATACTACCAATGACTCCTCATTATTATCTGTTGGCTGTTCAGAAAATATATACAGCATTTACTGTGGTTTACTTAATAGCAACTATTTAATTGAAAATCATCCAACTCGTGTATTCATACAGTGTCCGTTTTTCATTTCATCTAGACAAGTGTTTTGCTCACTCTATTATTTTTTTTATTCATGCATTTTTACTACTAATAAAAACTGTTACATTATTTACTTTTTGCTATCGCTTGCTTGTTATTACTTGCACCACAGAATTATCAGGATTTAAGCGCGGTTTTATCCTTTTTTTTTTTTTTCCATAGTTGTTAACAACATTTTTGCCTAACCGGGCCCAGATTTCCCCATTTGAAATGCCCCTACATTTTTAAGTCACTATGAACCTTGAAGAAATAGGTTCATAATGGTGATTCAGAGATGTCCTGTTCTTAAGTCCAATGTAGATTGCATACCTTCGTAAATATATGCATCTAAAAAGCTGCATATTCTTAATTGTGGATCAGGTCCAGTGATTTCTAACTGCGTACTGGTTAGTTCCGTAGTGGATGTTGTGCTAATACACTGTCTTCTTGCCACCAATAGACTTGATATTTCTGTGGACACTGCAACTTAAAATTTTAATTAGCTGCATTCAAATAGAAAAGACAATTAAAATATAAAATGTACAGTGTTATCTAGTTGAAGCCTTGTTAGATAAAATGGTGGCATTATATACAATGAAAGATTTCGGGACTATACAATTGCACACTACTATTTTTCTTTCCTCTTCACAGTCTACCTTCACAACCAACAAATATTCGGAATTTTTCTTCTTCCAATGAGAGGTCTAATGTCTCTGGGATCCAGACACAAACTCGTACTGACAGCAACACTTTAAGAGCAAGCTCAGGTGAAAAAAAATACATTAAATAAAGCACAAGAAAAGGGAAATTATCTTTACTGCATTTATCATACTTTTATATCCACTAGCAACAAATGCACCAGGCTGATGCAAAGGCAGTACCACAGAGTAATACCAGGCCCCTGGAAAGTCCAAAATTTTGTTTTTGCATAAATAAGTGTAACTATTGTATATAAACTATCTTAAAATAAATACATTAAATAAGTTTGGCACCCTCTGAAGGCGCTGCCATTCACATGTATAAAACGGGCTCATTTATGGCATATTTATAAATGACCTGTTTACATGGTTAAACAGTCATGATACAAAAGGAATAGGCGGACAAAAATATTTCTTTTTCCCCCAAAAAAATAATTGATATGACTAAAGTAGATACAATCTCATTTTTGGCAGTATCATGGTGAAGTAACATAAATATGCCAATATTGTGCACAGGCCGTCCATCCTCTTTCCCATTGGGTCTCCTTCTGGTGACCTTGATTATGCACTTTATTAATATTCTGCAGTGTCCATCCCACTACAAGGTCTATTACTCTGAGGCAACTTACGACTAAGAATCTTGTAGGGTGCAACATCATCAGCTGGTAGACTTTCCATTCTAAATGAGGCTTAAAAGTATTGTGACAGATTTTTATGTTTATTTTTAGCTGTTGGAATGGAATCCTACATTGCTCCAAGTAACAATATTGACCGACTCAGGGCCATTCAAGTATGTATTTTGTACCACAGATTTTTGTGTAATTATTATTTTTTTTTTAATGTGTATTTGATGTCATGATGTTTACACTAGCTAGCATTGTCATAGCATTCATTATGCACAGGTAAGTAAACAGTTATTACTCTGGTCAAGTGTAGGCACAAACGAAATTGGTGTTGTAATTTTGTTTTTTCTGGTAGCTGCAGCGACAATAACACTTTTGATAATGATACTACCACAAAACATTTTGTATTATTATCAGAAAATACAGGTCAGAATGTTGATTAAATAGTTTCCATGTTTCATTTATCATCGTACTTCATTTTTATAAAAGGATGATGTTAGAAAAATCAACTGGCAGTGTATCAAATGTATGTACAGTATATATGTGCATGTGTAAATCACTCCAATCAAAAGCATATAAATCTAAATGCAAACAGTCATGCTACTTTTTAAGATCCTGCAGTGGAGGCCCTTTCCCTTAAATCCAATAAGTTCTTGTTATGGTATACCGCAGTCTAAATAGTGATTCTTACACTTAGCCAAGGGTGGATAGTGTTGCAGTGTCCAAATGTAGAGGGTGATGGTAGGCAGAGAAACAGAGAGAGTAAAAAGATGGCGTAATGCCTTCAATACAAGAGATTAGGCAAAAATAGTATTACTCACAAGCCTTCCTCTTGTAGGTTAGCTTGTCGCCATCTTTCTTGCTTAGTAGCGTGTCTCTTCATGTGGTTCCGGGTCCGTCCTCTGGTTTCCAGTGTAGTGGTGTCTGGGACTTGCACTTGGCCTGTTTTGTCTGGAGCGGGCCTTGGGATGAGTGACCTCCGATCTCCTTCCGTTGATGTCGTCTGGCTTGGTCAGTCATCCGATCGCCTCTGAGGAAGCCACAGCCGTGACGAAACGCGTTGGCCAATAACACCCACCATATCTCTAGCTCCCCCTTATGAATTTATGCTTGCACCGTTTTTAGATTAATAGTTTTGCAAACAGCCAAGGCTACGGCTCATTTATCATTTCCCGAGTGATCCGCAAGGCCCTAGTGACATGCACACCTATGTCTACGTCCACCTACGTCACCGCACAACCATCGGGGACCCGTGGCCACATGACAGGTAACCATAGACACCAGTAAAACGCAGGGAGAGACCCTGAGACACGCCAGCTGGAGGACGCGCCTACCATCGTGGAGAGACGGATGACTGACCAAGCCAGATGACATCAATGGCAGGAGATCGGGAGGTCACTCATCCCAAGGCCCGCTCCAGACAACATAGGTTAAGTGCAAGTCCCGGACCCCACTACACTGGAAACCAGAGGATGGACCCGGCACCACATGCAGACGCGCTACTAATCAAGAAAGATAGCGACATGCTAACCTACAAGAGGAAGGCTTGTGAGTAATACTATTTTTGCCTAATCTCTTGTATGGAATGTATTATGCCATCTTTTTGCTCTTTCTCTCTGCCTACCATCATCCTCTACATCTGACACCGCAACACTGTCCACCCTTGGATAAGTGTAAGAACCACTATTTAGACTGCAGTATACCATAATAAGAACTTATTGGACTTACGGACCAAGCACCTCATTACACC
>WWET01002368.1:38116-49828 GCA_011038615.1 Limnodynastes dumerilii
ATTAGCCAGGGTGGGCCGGGGGGAGGCGGGTTGAGGCAGTGTACGGACATTGCACGGATTGTTAGGGTAGCCCTATGGTACTCGTAAGTATCATAAGGTACCTAAAAAGTGGGTACGGGCTAGGGGCCGGACGGGTGAGTTAGGTGCGGATCTTTCTGCCAGGATCTGTGAATATGGGCCAATAACTTTAAGAACAACTTTGACATAGTTTTTTCCTAAACGTCCAGAAATACCATGTCAAACATATAACGGTTGATCTGGTACCCCTGTTGACCTAATATATATCTTTAATTTGTACCTATCAAACAATGATACATTGGACCTAATTGTGTTGACTGTGTTATTGTTAATATTATGACCATCTATGTAGTGTCTGCAACCGGTTAAAGAATAGCCTGTAGCCTTCTCTAGTTTTGGCAAACTACACTGTCTCCCAAAATGTATCTAAGACTATATTCACAGATCATAAATTTGCTGCACATTGGGTCAATCACTTGATTCTTATATAGTGTACAACATGAACCATTTGCTAGAATGCTGCCATACGGATCCAAAAACACTTCTGCCACAAGCTGTTTGGGGAAGTTGGATGATTTTCTGGTAGTGCGCATGCACATGCCAGGCGTAAGACATAAGTTCCACACGATTAGAAGTCCGTGCGGGGGGGTGGTACCATTCATCCGCTTGCTTGAGTAGAGTGGGTTCTGCATTTGGACGGATACAGAGATTTTAAGATAGGGTTCTGGACACATAAGCAGTTCACTCCCCTCTCACTTGCAGGTTTACAGACTTGGGACTGGATCCTGACCCTCGTACGTTTTCCGTGCGTCAGGGGTCTTTAATTCTGCATGTCACTTCCCTCTCTCGTGCATAGCCTTAAGTCACATGTGGGATCATCTGACCACTGATCCGCTTGTAAGTGGGTAATACAACGCACATTGGACAATTATAATGCTTCCCCCCTGGCCACCTTGGCGGGCAGAGGGGAAGCCCAGTCCAATCTTAGTAAATCCCATCGTACGCAACGGAGTTCCACACGGTAGGACTTACTATAGTAAACCTTGTGGAAAATATGGAGGGCAGATGTGCATGTGGACTGGTGCAAATGTTTTCCCATAAAATGCCCCTTGCAGCAGTGACTTGTGTTCACCATAATTGTGTACGCATATTTTCTGGGCAAGCACAGTATAAAAACTGTGCCAGTTTATGTATTGCTTGTATGAGAACAACAGCATCATATAGTAGATTTTTAATTCATTGATGCTAGGTGTTAAGGCTTTCTATCTGAATCCCAATTGTTGATGTGTTATGAGCTATATATGGATTGTATAAAATATGTATGTACAATAGATATTTACTATTATTAGAATGCCTGCATTGTCATTAAAGAACTAATCCAGTATTTCTCCCAACCATTTATCTCATATTGGCTGATTTTTATTGCCTTATGCATTTTAAAGAGCATTTAGCTCCCATGATAAGTGCTTTATGCTACCTGACGCCTCATCTGCAGTCAGTCAGCATTGCTCCATGCTATAGTGTGTGTACGTGCAGGGAGTAGAAAGGGTTGAATGAGCAGTTGGCAGCCATTCTGTGTCATTGATTACTAGTCATTCATAAAAACTGCAGAGCTAGGAGAGGTGGAGACAAAATAAAAAGCATCCAAGACACCCGATGGAGACATAGGTCTGCATAATTTAATATGATTACTGCTGCTGCTGCAGTGCTGCCTGATAAACAAAATACAGGCAAAGATAAATGTGCATACAAGTAAAATAGCATTGAATAGTAAAGCTTCAAAAATGATAATATGCCTTGTGTGCAAAACATGCTTCTGACATACATATGGGATCTGTTATCCCTACAGTCTGCTTATGGCTATTATAGCATTTGTAAAAGAAAGACCGTTAAATACAGTTGACAGCATTTACTGGTGTTTTATATTTTGAAGTGAGAAGGACATGCATTATAGAAATGGCTGCTGTAGCTACATAAAAATGAATTTAGACTTCCCATAATTCACTTGGCTGTTCTCAATTATACATGACCAATAAAATGACCAGTGCTCCAAAGGATATTAAAATATAATGTGGGTTATCCAATAATTTAATCACATATGAACAAATTGAAGAAAGCTTGTGGGTTTTTACTCTTTTATTCTCTTCATTGAATACAAGTAGAATACCTTAATAGTAACATTATAATAACTGGCACATTGGACTGATGCCAATCTAATGCTGGATCCCCATTGGACCTCTACCTTTAAAAGTCTGCTGCGTGCTCGCGTAAAATGAGGATGCTACAGAAGTCTGGATAGTATAAAGGGTGCATAGCACATCCTCACTGCACTATTTGTATACCTACTACATACCCCCTCCCACTTAGCGGACAAGACATCCGCACTCCATACCTATTCAACCATTCCGCTGGAAATGTAACACACGTGCATTCGTAAAATGCGGACATTTTCTGATGCTTGAAATCATATAGAGCCCCTTTTGCTGAAGTCAGTATCCCTAATATCCCTTAAAATACCTCATTATTGGCACAAGCACACATCTCCTGATATTATACTTAACATTTTTTTTTTTACCTTTGAATGTATTTCTGAACTAGTTATCCTGTATAAATTGACACAGTTTAAAGAACAGAATCCCCCTCTTACGTATGTAATTAGCTGACTTACGTGTTCAGGACCCTACCTTAACTTTTCCGTGCGTATCTCTGGTCATACGTAATGGTTTATCATATACCTAAGTGCCTAACCTAGCCCATACTGTACAATTCAAATAGTCTCCCCCCCCCCCCCTAAATGCGTATATTGTGCCATGCGTAGGGATTTTACGGGTATGGGTCCCTGGAAAGAACGGTCCTATTTCGATAGGGCCGTTTTCTTCTAGCCAGTTTCGAACTGGCTGGGATTTTGATTGCTTATGCTTAGGTGAGGCATAGCAATTGATCCATGGAGCACCGAACATGGTGCTCCAAAAGGTAAGCCTGAAAAGTACCCCAAGCCTTCCCCTAATTCTAACCCTCCCATTCCATTACCCTAACTCTAACCCTCCCTTCCCTACAGCCTGACCCTAACCCTCCCTTCCCTGTAGCCTGACCCTAAACCTCCCTTCCCTGCAGCCTGACCCTAACCCTCAATCTCCCGCAGCCTGACCCTAACCCTCCCTCTCCCGCAGCCTGACCCTAACCCTCCCTCCCTTGACCCTAACCCTCCCTTCCCTGCAGCCTGACCCTAACCCTGGAGAGGTTACTCACCTTTCCCGTGGTGTGGGTCCTGTGGTAGCGGCGGTGGCGGCGCTGCTTCCGAAAAGAAGCATACTCACCCATTTTGAAAAAAAAATTCTAAAATGGAGGGGTATTCGAAATAGGGACATCCAAAAAGAAACTTTCTGATGCCCCTATTTCGGAAATCCCTCCTTCTATGCGGGGACTTCAACCGGGATTTTACACCCTATCATACGGAGTTACGTACAAGTTACGTACGATCAGACTTACGCATGCCGCATGTGTACATTGGCTGTCATTATTAAGTCTGGATCAGGTCCAATATGTCTACACTGGGTGAAAATTTTTTTGTGCTGTACAACAATCATATGCTACCTCCCAAATCTTGTCAGCTGTGACTCCCTGGCGACTTTACGGAAAGGATGGAGCATTTTATCATTGTAAACAAATAGCTTGGGTCTCCCTGGTACATGCGTGGGGATCCCAAATTACATTTACATACACTACTGCACTTCTCAGGCTAAAAATCAATAGCTATGTTGCACAGAAGACATGGATGTTTACAAATCCAGAGCTAAACTGACGACCAACAGTTAGCAATTTTTGCCAAACATAATATAATCATGTTTGGCCAAATATATAATATAATATAATATAATATAATATAATATAATAAAGAGCTACAAGGTTTGTAAATTGGAACAAATAAAATAACTTTGTCCACATGAAACAATATGACATTGACTGTCTGTCTTTTCTTAGCCAACAAAATGTTCAGCATTATGCAGCAAGTAGATTGTCATTCTCTACTTTGAAAATTACTAATTAGTTCTCTATTTAAAAAAAAAAAAAATTCCTTTTTGTTTTTTTTATTTTTTTTTTTATTTTAAGAGCAATTCCTCTATTGCCTCTATTCTTTCTTCAATTTTCCTTTTTCAGGCGCCTTGCAGAGGATACAAAATTTTTACTAGATAGATAGATATAGAGCAGAAATCATTAATGCTAATGTGTGTGTACGCATGTTTTGACACTATATTAAAGATGGTTACCATAATAATTGACAGATGGAAGCTGAGGAGCAGAGTACTTTGTACTGAAAGGAATGGGTCAAGTTGGAGGGTATGTGCATTATGTGGCTGCAGCTGCTCTGTGGGAAGAAGCTGTAGTCACACAAGCACGAGGTGGCTCGGTTTACTTTTTATGACAGGAAGGGGTCTGTCTATCCCAGCTCTCTGCTTAGCACCATTGCTGTACCATGTCGGGCCCCCCAGCAGGCCCGGGTAATTAATATCCCCCCCCCCCTCAGCAGATGGGGAGAACTGCCCCTTTGTATTGTTCGTAACATTGCACGTAACATCTGTGCCCTCCCCTCCAGACGCCCCACTTAGGGAGTGTGTAAGTGGGGTGTCATCCTTAATGCTCCTTGGAGAATAGAAAAGTCTTCCCTTTCACAGTTGGGTAATACATCCTAACATAAGCCACAAATAATAGCCTAAAATTAAGGATTCCCCATAGAGACACCTTAAGTTTTTTACACTCTCACACACAATATAGAGCATGTAATTGGATACCCCCCAATGGGGTTGATCCATGAGTTGGGAGTAATTGCTATGTGGAGCAAAGCTTTACCTTGGCAACACAATGTTGACCTGCAGGAGAGGTACATTTCAAAAGTGAAAACTGAATGATTTGGCTGGTGATACTTTGTTGTGGATGTGCAATGGGATTGCATGTGCCTGGAGTTGCATTTTTCTACTAAAATACGCAATTCTGCATAGGTCGTAGTGAAACGGGCAGTCACTGAAAATGCATGTTTCATTTGAAAAATTTACTATAGTGTAGTGTATGAGGCAAACTTATGTTATTTATTAAAATCATTAATAAATAGCTTCTTTATTTTTTTGAATGTGTTGGACACTGTTTATATTACAAATAGGGCCATTTATTCTTAGTAAATGACCTGCACCTTACACTTAGATGGTGCAATATTTTTCCCCTAGCAGAAGCACTGACACGTCCACTTTTTCATTTAGGAGAAAGTAAGACACTTGTAATTTTTTATGAATAAATGGCCCTATTTGTGACATAAACATGGAAAAAATAAAGAAGGTATTTATTAGTGATATCGGGCCAGATCTTAAACTATGTACACAATTGATTTCACGCTAGCCGCTGACGTAAAATCGTCCATTAGTATTTACTGTGCATGCGTGCGGCAGATGTTACGCCACGTAACTCTGAATGTACATGTACATCAGCGTAACTATGAATAAAGGGGCGGGTTTATCCATACGACACCTGTGGTTACGTTTGGTAGACGGAGGGAGGCATTGTAATCATACAGTATGGACCTGGTTAGGCCGATACGTACATGAATCCATTATGTATGTTATTACTTACGCTTTGAAAAGTTAAGGTAGTATTTGGGAAGTGTAAAACGACCAAAGTACATACGAGCGAGGGGAATGCATAGAAAATATTCTAGCATAAATACGCTACGAGATGAAACGTAACAAGCACTTAGGTCTGGATCTACCCCATCATAAATTAGAAAAGTCATGGAACACTCCATTCCACTATCGCAGAGCACAGGGATGTGGACACAGGCGCATTCCCATTGTGGACGTGCGCAGAGCAATTTTTAGCATAAATAATGCCCAGCTCTGGATCAGATGCAAAGCTTTGCAATAAGCAAATTCAGCCATGATGGCACCCCTGACATTTCTCCAGCATTTGTCCAGGTGCAGTTTTATATCACTAGTGCAATTTTTCCTACCTCCGATTCTGCCCTTATCTCTCCAGTGAAGCATGATGGTGGTCTGGTATAAACTGTATTACAGTTACCTTAACAAGTAATCTTATATGGTTATACTGTATATTAATGCGTGTCTGAAACATTTTATATTATTTTATACGGTAGTGCTTTAAAAATCAACAATTGTCTGTCTGTATTTACCTGCAATCTGTACCTTGCCGCAGATATTCATAACACACTGGTTTGAATAGTGTGAGAAAACCAGAGCAGTCACAATTAATCCACACAAAGAAGGTGGGTCATTCAGACACAGAATAAATCCGGTTTCAAATTGATGACCACAGCACTTTGGCGCAGCAATGCTAACTCTTCTGCCACCATAGTTATAATATATTGTAACTGTGGTTATAGTGTGACCTACTCCTGTTTACTGACTGCTTTCTTTTCTTTAATTTCTGCAAGCAAAAGCCTCACAGCCAAACTGACCAACCAAGAAAAAAAGTAATTATAATATCTTGTACCTACTGTATTTATTTTATAAACAAATTTGATAATGAGATTACTACCTTTAATTATTCAAGAATGTATTTAGACAGACACATTACTTAAATATAGTGTATACAGTACCTTTGTTATTAGCTATGTATGATCTTTGTAGGCTGTATTAATGCACTGTGATATAACATATGATAGGATGCTGTTTGAATAGTTTCCACACCATTTCTATTGTCTAAAAGGAGTCCACTGGGAAATAGTTCAATGTATCTTCAATGAATATCTGGTTTTCATCCTACGTTTTTCCTGAACCTGTGATCAGAAATATATTTCTGTGCAGAGTGTATTGTGGAGGGCTCCCTTATTCAGGTTATTCTATAGAGATGCACAGTGGGGAATATCAGAACACCTTTACTTTTGTTACATAAAGGTGAAACAGGCTCATTGTAACAAAGCACAGGGCAAGCATTCTCTTATGTTGAAATTGTTGAATGGGTAGGTATTTCTAAAGGTTAGAGGACCAACATTGAAAGAATTGGAAAATAATGATCTCTTCCTACTGTGAAAGGTGACATTGTTATACAGCTACTCTGCAACTTAAAGACACAGGAAAGATATGATCTAAATGTTTTGCAGTTCTGTCACTGAAAAAAGTTATACTTACCTACTGTTCCTATTCTCCTTCTGGAAAAACATGTGGAAAATTGAAGGCATGGTTTAAGGATGTGGCCTCATATGGGTAGTGGATGTGGTATACCTTGGCTCCAAATATACTAAAACCCCATTCACTCTGAGCCAAAATCCAGGGATATCTCCTAAAAGCCCTGACGACCCGGGTCAAGGCTCAGTGTGCAAGAGTCTCTATCCGGGTCTAATGAACGGGGAAAATTGGAGCATTATTTCCGGGTTATTCCTAACCCGAGTAGCCTCCATTATGAAAGGTGAGACATGAGGGTTTTTTTTTAACATGTGTCTAACAGAAAGAAAGTGATTAAGGAAAAGAGTAATCAAATTGATGACTCACACTAATTGCCAGGGCAGACCTGGGTTCAAAAACCCGCAATATTGCCCGGCGTGAATGGTAAAAAAAAAAGAAAAGGGTGAAGAGTGGGGACACCTGGCAATAACCTGGCTTCAGAAACCGGGGCGGGGATGTGAAAGTAGTCTAGGTGTACAATGTTGGAAGATGGAATTTGTGTTATTCGAGCACATCCAGGCCCACGCCTCAGCCAGATGAATAGCTAAGCATTAGTTGCTGTCTGGATGTCTCTTGGCATTCTGGGAAATTATGGAACTATGACTTGTATAGTGTTTCAGTAGATATCTGGGAGCTGATCCAGAGCTGCATTTACTCCTGCTAAACAGGTGCATGTGTAGATCTGAGCAAAACCATGTTGTAATGTGAGGGAAGGTAGACTTGAAGTTTACTAGCTGCACCTATTTTGCCTTACTCCAAAACGCTGTATCAGCCCCCTGTACTTTTCTATACCAACCTACTGTATGGTTACATGAAATAAAAAAAAATGCAATTTGTCATTATTAGTCATCATTTACTGGGTAGACTGGATGGGCCATGTGTCTACCATGAGTCTTAGGAGATGATGGGCCTGATCCAGACCTACGCCCGTCACCATAGTTATGGCGGGCGTATGCGTAAGATCGGCTGTTTAGCTGCGCATGCGTCGGGCAGATGTTGCCCTGCATAGTTAGTGAAATTCTTTGGGCAGAATCGGGCATCTAACTGTAGCGTAACTACGCTACAGTTAGGGAAGGAAGGTGGGAGGAGGTAGGGAAATGAGGCAGGGAGGGCAGGCTTAGCGTATTACGATCAGGTCCGTGCATAATTACACTCTTGTTATGCCGTTATGAAGCTAGGGTAGCCTTCAGCCGGCGTAACAGAGTGTAATTATGCCTGGACTGGGGGATTGTCAGGGGGAGTGAATAGATGTTACGCTGAGCGTTAGTACGCTCAGCGCAACATCGTAGGTCTGGATCAGGCCCAATGTAACTATTTGGAGGCCAATATTTTATGACTAGGCAGTGTTCCATCCTCTTCCCCATTTGTTGTTGCTTGTAAGTATCCTTCCTAAATTTAGTTTAAGTGGTTCTAACACCACTGTGATCCCTGTAATTATAATCACTTACTAAAGACAAAGACAGTTACTGTCTGCCTATTGGAAGTCATAATGATAT
The DNA here is from genome assembly GCA_011038615.1 of Limnodynastes dumerilii. Classification (NCBI taxonomy): domain Eukaryota; kingdom Metazoa; phylum Chordata; class Amphibia; order Anura; family Limnodynastidae; genus Limnodynastes; species Limnodynastes dumerilii. The sequence continues at coordinate 46,797 of WWET01002368.1, forward strand.
ACATATATATGTACCGGTATATACTGTAGACTGTACATGTATTATGTGATATATATAATTGTAAAATTCAATTCAATCCTTTAGAAAGGCGAGGAAATCCCAGATCCTCTTGTTGGTCGCAGTTTCCCATTAATACACGGAGCGGTTCTTTGTCCCATTGCAAACAAAATACAAAACAAAAATCCAGAATGTTGCTCCCAATAATCTATGGAATCTACAGACTGTATCTAAATTGCTGTATAATTAACCAGAATACTATGATTTCCTTATTAGTAAATATTGCCTTGGCAGACTCCCAGACTACTGTGATAGTAACTTAAAGAAAAATTGGGGATGGCTTCTAATGTAGTACTAATTATAGTCACTGTCAACTCTTATAGTGGAAGATGAAAACTATCTAATTATCCCTTATTTTAAATGTTTTAATTGTAAAAAAAAATAAAGATCCTCATCTTGCAAATTAAAGTGTAATCAGTAGTGGTAAACATAATGAGCCTGTGATTTTATGCTGTTGTTTTTTCTTATCCTATTGGTTTTCTTCTCTATATGAAAACTACGTAAAAAAACTGGTGTTTATATCCATGTATGGATGATGTACCACAATGGGCAAATCAGCTTCCGCAACAAGGGCAGGGCTACGCATGATACACATGGTGGTCGGCCTTAGGGTTTTAAATCATAGAGTAAGAGTTGGTTTTTGCTCTTATGTTTAATTCTCTATTCCACACGTATGGAGATGTATGCAAAGTAGTTAAGGTTTCCCCCGGGTCACAGATTCACTCGCCGCACTTAAGAGAGTCGGGAGGGGAGTGCCCTGCTCTCCTCTCCTACATGTGGTATTGTGAGTCAGATATTCTGTACGTTAACCTCCACTGCTGTGGCTATGTACGAAATTACTTTGTAAATCTGGATCCGACCCAAAGTTATTTGTTGAAATTGAATCATTTGGTTTCATGCATAGGTAGTAATTTTCACTATATGAGCACTTAAAATATTCTTAATTTTGCTTTCTTTTATGAATTTTATTTGTATTGTTTTGCTTTTACATAACTTCATTTTACATTCCATTCCACTTTTAGCATAGTTTTGCAATATTGTACTTAACTGAAACATTAATGTGGCACTTACCTTGTTTGAGTATTTGCTCTTGGTATGGATTGTTGCAAGTACATACAGCATAGATCAGTGATAACAGCAGTCTGAGGTCTCGGGTGCAGATATTTTCTAGCACGTTAGCAAGATGCCTCCTGGTATGGTACTAAGCTTTGGTTTTTCCCTTCTTTTGATAAAATGCATTGTTTTGGTTTATTACCGCTGGCGTAACGTATTTCTGCATATCTTTGCTTTCTGCAAATGCCCAGCACAAAACAACATCCAATTACCTTGTTCCAAATACAATTGAGTTGTAGGTATTCCATAGGAGGGAGGCAATGGAGGAATGTTGTCAATGTAGAGTATGGGCAGGTTATAATAAAGTAAGTGTGCATAGTTTAGAACTACACATTCACAGTAGCATTTAATCTTCTGAACGTTTCAGTAAAGGTATTGTTTCTGCAATGAGCTCCGTGTTGGTTTAAAAATACATAATTTTATTTGACACTAAGTATGTTCATAACTATAGACTGGATCCAGACTACTCACAGGGAGCTAAAAAATAGCTGCAATTTGTGCCTGCCCATGTGCACGCACCACACTTCAATTATAGATCTGGATCTTCCTGATTCAGTCTTCTGTAATGGATGTGTTTCCAGCAGCCTTTGCTTACTATCCAGACTTCTGCACCATGCCCATGTTATGTGGGGACAGTGTGAAAATATTATGATAGGGACCACAGTGGTCTCCCCTTGTATGTATGGAAAGCTGGATACATTGGTGATCCAAAGTGCAGCAGATGTGGCGGTCTGGATCCGGTCCTATATTATCAGTAGAATCACATTGCATTCACACAGAGCATTTCCATTTTACATAACAGGGAACCCTGCACTTGCATTTGGATCACTGAAGAAAGGGAAGATATCTACATTGTGTGTGACAATCTGCCATACCGTATCTATCCAGAGATGCAGTGGAATTTGTGTAGGGATACAACTCTTTTTTATTTTGTTGTATTTTACTAACAGGATGAGTTTGTTTTTACATTTCAGTCTGGATCAGGCCCAATGAGCACCCCCTTGGACAAACCTCCCAACATTTGAGAATTGTAAAGTGGGACAAATTTTCGCGGCCTGGTAGGAGTGTGTCTTGTACCGCCCAGTAGGTTTGTCTGGAGAAAGTCTGGCATGGCCACATAGCGGGTCTAGAGCATGTCTCTTTTAATAATTTAGCCATCCATATGCCTGCCCCTTATTATTTGTCCAGCCTCTATTTGTCGGCCCCTGTTTATACCTCGTTCAGCATCCATGTCTGCCCTTTATTATTATGTTCAGCATCCATATGTCTGCCCCTTTATTATTTGTCCACCATCCATGAATACCCCTTATTATTGTGTTCAGCATCCATATGTCTTTCCTCTGTCTATTTGTCCAGCCTCCATATGTCTGCCCCTTTTTTAAATGTCTGTCCCTTTATTATGTCCAGCCTCCATGTCTGCCCCTTATTATTATGGCCAGCATCCATGTCTGCCCCTTGTTATTATGGCCAGGTGTCTGCCCCTTATTATATGTCCAGACTCCATATATCTGCCCCTGTTTATATGTCCAGCCTCTATATGTCTGCCCCTTATTATATGTCCAGCCTGCATGTCTGCCCCTTATTATTATTGGTCTCTTATTATTATTGCCAGCCTCCATGTCTGTCCCCTATTGCCAGATCCAGCTTCCATCTGCCCCCTATTGTCAGTGCCAGCCTCCATGTCTGCCCTCTATTGCCAGTGCCAGCCTTCATGTCTGCCCCAAATGCCAGTGCCAGCTTCCCACTTATTGCCAGCCTCCATCTTCCCACTTATTGCCAGCCTCCATATGCCCCCTTATTGCCAGCCTCCATCTGCCCCCTTATTGCCAGCCTCCATCTGCCCCCTTAATGCCAGCCTCCAT
>WWET01002368.1:56725-78203 GCA_011038615.1 Limnodynastes dumerilii
TCAGCAAATATCTTAGCTGTGTGTACTGTCCAAAGATGCTTATATATAGTTTGAAACAGTCTGTGATCTTTTCATTACATTTTTGGAGCTCCTAATAGACACAGTACACACTTGCAAAAAGGAAAAGATATCTTTCCATAACTGACCAAAAATTTTAGGAGATCAAATCAAAAGATCGCAGACTGTTTCAAACCATTTTTGAGATTTTTTGGACAGTACCCGATGGTAAGATACCTGATAAAACTGTCATTTGATTCAGAGATTATCTGCTGAAAAGCCCCAGTGTATACCCTGCTTAACCGTTATAGAATGTTTTATTAATGGCAGTGAGGCAGATTCACATTTAAAACCAGCAGACTTCTATACGCAAGCTACAGATGTTGAATATTGGTACTGCTGCATGCACCCCCCCCCCCATGTGTATGAGATATGCATGGGGGTGGGCATAGGTAATTTCATTGTACAGTAGGTCTTGGCTAAGCCCTTCTGTACAATCCAGTATTTTGCATGCTTGGAGATGTATGCGGATTACTTAAGGTTGGGTTCTGTTCGTAGATCCACCATCTGGATGTGGTGTTGTAGGCCACAAATTCAGTACGCTAACCTCTACAGCACAGGCTAGCATACGGAATCAAGTATTAAGTCTGCATATGGCCCAGTAGCTTTAGGATCCTTTATGGGAATGAAATACAGTTTATTATTATTTGCTTTTGCATTACAAGCCAAATTTGCATATTTCTCATTTTACTCATCAAGAATATATGTTTTATTTTAGTTGATTAGTCAGTTTATTTTGAGAGTGTCTTAAGTTAAGATGCCCCAACAGAGCTGGTTCCTGTATATTAGACAATATGCAGTCTTCCAACTGAGGCCCCCGACCAAGGCTTAGGTTTAATCGACAGTAGTCACAATTTGAAATTGGCATTAAGGATCAATACTGGGGGAACAGGATGTGGTAATGTGGAAAGATCTTATGTTGGAAAGTATAAAATAGATATTAGACCATTACAACAACCATAAGAGAATTTAACTAGACTCTCAAATTGCATTTACTGATTAAAATAATATCTTACCTGGCAATGTCACTCCTATTTGTTATAGCATTTTATTCAGTTCCATTATTTCACTGTTTAGGAGGTATGACCATGTCTGTTTTTCTATTATATATAAAATGATTTGTATTACTACTTGGTTTTGTTTCTACTTTGTTTTTTACATCAGGGGCATCAGAACTTTTAAGTTGGGGGCAAGATATTATATAATTTAGATGACCCAGAGCGGTAGCTACAATTTGGGTGCTAGGGGCAAAAAGGAAAAATAGCGCCCTCCTACCATGCATTAATAACCAGTTTAACATAAACTTTATGATGTTACACTTTGGCTTAGCACCTTGAGTTACAGTCCTGAGATGACCCCCTTTCCATTTGTCAAGGTGTGTTTGTGTGTAAAATAAACTGTAACAGAGTCTCAGTAGATGGAACAAATACTAATAATTAAAACAGCTTCCATTATAAAAAACAACAAAAGAAATATGTGACCGGCACCCAAAAAAAATATAAAAATAAAAATTGAATATATATGTATTTATTTAAGCTTATTATATTGTTTCCTTTTAGCACAGTGCATGCACAGAACACAGACACAATTGTGTGAGATGATACTTTGATTCTTTGAAATGGTGTTATGAGGAATTCTGAAGAATGCTAATATACACAGTTTTGCCAAGCACAATGCAGCTACAGTGTCATATAAGTTCCCATTCCCCTGCGTCCAAATGCAAGTGCAGGCAGGGTTGCCACAAAAACTGAGGGGGGCCAGGACATGGCACCCATGATGTCACATTTAGGTGGATCACTGTAAACTTGCAGTTATTATTCACAGCGGGCCGATGTGCAAGGAAGTCCTTACTTCTCGGTATAACCGTGGTGTGCAATGTGAAAAGGGTTAGTGTTCTTATGGAGGCCATTACCTTAGGGGGCATCAAGGACAGGGGCTGTCTGTTCTACTCTTGCTTGGTTACATCAGCTGACTCCCCCACCTGCTTTCGGTGCCACCGGACTATACTCAAAATCAATAGATCATTTAATTCTAATTAATAAATCTATGCCCGCTTTTAAATTCCACTTAGTTGACCGTGTCTTTATTTCTATAAGAGTGAATGATGTGAATGACATGTCAGCCATAGGTAGCTTAATATAGAGTTTGGTATTAAGAGCTCTATTTCTTCCACAAAGCAATATATGGCCCTAAAATTGCCACTTTTCCAAATCTTTATGATTCTTTAACTGTAATTACACATTAAAAGAAATATGTGACTGGCGCCAGTCACATATTTCTTTTGTTGTTTTTTTATATCTCCTTAACAAGCTTCATACTTGTTTTGTGATTGGCGGCCTCTTTTCCTTAGTTTTTTCATATTTTTAGGCGCTGGCTTTAATCTTTTTTTAGCTTCCATTATAACTCTTCTGTCAGGAGGTATGGCCATGTCTGTTTTTACATATATAGCTAAGAACATTTTTAGTTGGGGGGCATGATATCTTATAAGTTTTGTGCCCCACCCTTCCTGTTTCCCATTTGCTAGGTGTGTGTGTGTGTGTGCCAGTAGATGGAAAAAAAATATTGATAACTCAAACGGTTTCATTAACAGAATAAAACATTTCTTTTAATCCTTATTTTTTATGAAAGATATAAATGGTTGACTCGGGTCTCTTTTATATTTTACAAGGCTATGTTGTTATTTTTGCATTAATGCATTCATTCTTTACAGAAATCAGCAGTATATTTAGTTCCATTTTTAAAAATGTAATTTCTTTATCCTGTTGTGTCATTCAAGCACAGTAATTCTACAAGCTTCACCTGTATTTCAAAGATTGTAGATGTTAGGTCAAACAGTGATTTATTTTTTATTATTTATTTAGTTTCTTTGCACTGTTGCCAATGTTTGCAATTTATTTTTGAATTGTATTGCTGTCTTGATCCTTTGATCCATGCTTTCTTTCTTCACAGAAGGCTGCATCAACAATTTGAAAGTTATAAAGAACAAATCAGAAAAATAGGTGAAGACACCCGTCGCTACCCTGGAGAACACAAGGATGACGCACCAACATGTGGTATCTGCCATAAAACAAAGTTTGCAGATGGCTGTGGACACTTGTGCTCTTACTGCAGAACAAAGTTTTGTGCCCGATGTGGTGGACGTGTTTCACTTCGAACCAACAATGTAAGTGAATTTTTATTATATATTGTTACTTGTATTTTTATTATGCTTACAATAATCATTATTTTTAGAAACTGTATTCATTAGGTATCAAAAATAGTGTCAGGTTAATGCTGTTTTCACGTATAAACTGGAAAACTTTTACTTCAGTCCAGGCCAACCTGTCCTGTTTTCTGCAGGATCAGCCTGATTAGTGGTTGTAAAAGGGCGGGACTTATGCAAGATCGGTTCAGTTTTGTTAAAATATGTTCATTTGTGGGTAGGACTGGGTGGAATTTGAATGGAACTGGGGTGGCAATTATTTTGTCCCATTACTGGAAATCTGATTTTGGGAAAACATGGATGTTTATCCAAAGCAGAAAGAGACATCTATTTCACGTACATAGAGTGGCTCAACCTGTCACCTCAGTCTTCGTGTGTGTGTATGGGGGGGTCAGGAAAAAGGGGGTACTTACGAGATTAATAAGACAAAATTTGGGCATATATGGGAACCTCCCCCTTCCCTAACACTGCTGTTGCCAGCTGGATAACAGTAGAAGAGAAATGGTGAAGAGCTGGGAAACTGGGCTACTCCACCACATATGTAAAGGATCACATACCCATCAGTAGCCTCTGGCAACATTCTCTGTAAGATAGAGGGGGCGCTTGTTCCAATGGTTTAACACTATGTACTTCAGCACAGTAGTGCTCTATGAGGAGTCTTGAGTGTAGCTAAATATTTTAGATCATTTGAGACATTCAGCACTTGTCCCAGGTCCCTCTCCAAGACAGAAGTTTTCAGACAGAATTTGATGTAATGTGGAGATTAAGTGTAGTGCCTGGTTAGCTAGGCATAGTACCTCAAAGGGGGTATTATCTCCACTAAGGGCATGGAGCAGGGCAAGGCTGGAGAAGTCGTGACTAACCTAATATAAGTCCACAGGATCTCCTCTAGTGAATGGATCATATAAATGTTCACATTATGCACATAGGAAATGCCTCTCACACTAAACTCTAAGGAAGGGAAGTTGTATTCCAGATATAAAAACTGGGCTGCGGGATATCACTACCAGCTTTGAGACAGTTGTGGAGATACAGCTACAACTTCTCAGGCACTTTCAGACTTGTAGTGTGGGGTCATTGTAAATGGATACCCTAGAAAATATAGTAGTCCAAAGAAGTCCCTCTAGGGGGAAGGAGAGGAGACAATTTCCACAGTCACCCAATGTTTATCTAAAGGATGTTTACTGTAGTACTTTATTTAGATGATTGACAGAATAGTAAAGAAGGATGCTTGGGAGATGGAGTCCACTGCCTTTAAATGACATCTTGATTGACATCTTGATTGGGTTGAGGTGTCTCAGGAAGGAGAAGTACAGCTGGTGCTCTTAATCTAGGTCAGATTGGAATACCTTGAGTTAAGGGACAAAGTTGTTCTTACAGAACTTACTCAGGTCCCTGAACTATGATTTTTTATGCCATATTCAACAGTAATTTCTGATATTTTGAATGTCTAATTTTACACAAAATTCTACCAGGCTTAAGGACCATAATTTGTACTATAAGAACAGTGTATTACAAACCAGACTTGCTATGGTTGTGATATGAATTACTGCAGGAGGACCAAAAAGGAGACATACAAGTACTAAATTCATAACGGTGCATAGTGAAACTGCAGGTGGACCAGAAAGGAGACATACAAGTACTCCTAAAACACCACCTTCTCCTTTTCCTGCGCACCGGTCCTGGCTAAGAGATTTGTTTACTATTGCCATAGCAATAGTAAGCCAATCTCTCCAATCAGGTGTCTTTGTGAAAAACAACACAGGACCTTTCACACTGACACCATTACCGCGTGAGACCTGGGAAAAACACTTCTCTTTTCCAGGTCTGAATGCTGGGTCATTAGACCCTGGTCGACAAAAATGGGACCTTTCACATCACCACCAAATACCCGGGTTTTTTACAAGACCAGGGTTTTTAGTAAAAAAAACAGTTATTTGGTGGTGATGTGAAAAGGGTTTTATTTGCATGTATTGACTATCATTACCCCTGAATGGTAGGAAAAATGTACATATACATCGGGTACTTTGTGTTTACAAGTAAGCTCATTAAGTTTTGGGCTCTAATAGCATCCAAACTGCCTACACCAATGCTAATTATGACATTGCCAAGACTATAAATAATAGGAAAGACGGGGTAGATCCTGAACAACGTTTGCAGTACGTTTGTTCGCGTAGCGAATTTTCACGTACGTAAATTCGCTACGCTACCCTTAACACCCCCCCTGCACGGACGTATTTTGTGAAAATACGCTACCCAAACCCTACCTTAACTTTTCCATACGTAACACAATACGTCCGCTAACGGGCGTACAGACTACGCGAACGTACGCAGCTTAGCACGCCCATACTGTACACTTTAAATACCCCCCCCCGACTACTTCACGTAATTCGCACGTATTCTTCGCTAACGTAATTTTGGCACACCCACACGTAATTACCACACGTTCACAATACGTGAATTATCCTTACGTTAGAAAATACGCTACGTGAATGTGCGTATTTTCTGCAGTGCGCATGCGCAGTTCGATCAAAACTGTGAATTTACGTGTATACCACACGTAAATTCGCAGAAAAACGTAGTTCAGGATCTGCCCCCTTATTAGGATAAAGGATCAGTTCTCTGCCAATTTTTGGATGTGTAGCGGTTACCCACTATGTAATAAAGTGACCCATCCCATTGTATACTTATTACCCTATCCTCAATTTCTTTCTTTACTTCAAGAAATCACAAAATTTGGTATCCTAAGTACTGCATGTTAGAGAGCAGGCCACTCCCCCCTATTCAAGGAACAAAAGAGGTCCGGCTCTCCAAACATACATTATTCCCCCCTATTCTCCTACGTGCAGAGGAGATGTAAGAGTGCCGAGACCACCCTTAATTATTCCGCTAGCAAAACTGTTTGGGGGGAATACTGGATTGTGCGATTTAAATATTAAAGCCCTCCGACCACGCATATCTAATACGCATGGTGTGTGGGTTCCGCACAGAAGGCAGCCGCTGTTTGTACTGCAAGCGCAGTACAAGAAGAATAGTGAACTTATGTATGTGTTGTAGAAAGTCACCTATCGGACTGATGTCTGAATCCAGCCCAGAGTAACATAAAACAAATATCCAAGTAAGCAACAAAAATAAAACAACCAGGAGTCTACCCTCTCACTAGTTATGTTTTGCGGTTTCAAATATAATTTGTATGACTGGAATAATGTACTTTTTAGTACTAGATTAGGAAAACAAATGTCCCAACTACAAGGGAATAAAACATACAGATAAAAACTGCATAATGTGTAATGCGTAATGTCTGTTTATTTGGGATTATGTAAAATAGCACAATTCACTGGTTCAGTGGGACCCATCCCTTAATCTGGGGTTGCGTACTTCCATTCCCTTAAATTGTAAGAGGCTTCAGAAAAGAAAAGAAAGGAAAAGGGGATGAGAAAGGTCAGTGGTTAAGAGAAGAGATAAGAAGATAGAAAATGTTAAAATTCATTCAGAAACCGCCGCTGCAGACAAGTCGAACAGGTGAGTTTTACAGGGAAGTCTATTGGGAGTTTTTGGGTTAGGAGGCCATGGGAAGTGTTAGGGTTAGGAGCCCATGGGGAGTTTTAGGGTTAGGCTGTCGGGCGTGGAGTCTTAGGGCCAGATTTACTAAGCTGTGGGTTTGGAAAAGTGGAGCTGCAACAAATCAGAATCTGGTTGCTTTGGGCAACATCTCCACTTTTGTAAACCCACACTTAGTAAATCTGGCCCTTAGAGTTAGACTGTGGACAGGGGAATGAATCTTAGGGTCAGGCTGTGGGTAGGGGAGTCTTAGGAATAGGCTGCAGGAAGGGGAGTCTTAGGTTGAGGATGCAGGTGGGGAATTTTTAGGGTTAGGCTGCCTGTGATGGGAGTCTTGGAGCCAGATTTACTAAGCTATGAGTTTGGAAAAGTGGAGATTTTTTTTGCCCATAGCAACCAATCAGATTCTAACTGACATTCGTGTAATAGGAAGTGAGAGCTAGAATATAATTGGTTGCTACAGGCAACATCTCCACGTTTCCAAACCCACAGCTTAGTAAATCTGGCCCTTGGGGCCTCATTCACTAAGCTCGATTTGGGCTAAATAGCCTTAAATCGTATGATTTTAGCTTAAAAATCGCCAAAGTGTATTCACTAAGCTAGAAATCACACGATTTTCTGTTTTTTTTAATCGCGGGTCTGAAATTCACTAAAGACGATTTCACCGGGATCGTGGTGAAATCGCCTTTAAATCACAAAACATACATTCGCCTCTATAAAGGGGCGAATGTATGTTTTTTGGCCGATGGCGACCATTAAAACACATGTCTGTATAACAGACGTGTTTTTGTGCTTAAAAATCCAAAGTGCCTCATGGCTGCAATGTGTAGCCATGCTGTACTCATTGAATTACAAGGATCAGCAAGGGTGAACCTTGTAATTCTGTGTATACAGCATGGCTACACTTGTAGCCATGCAGCGCTCCGTTTACAGTGTGTGTCCAAAAAAAAAAAAACACTACACAGACATTAACCCCTACAATTCTTTAATAAAGTATTACATGTGTAAAAAATATGTCAACCTAACTAACATTACCCCCTACGTGTATGCACTTACCTTAGGTGGTCATCTCTCCTAAAGTAGGTGGTATACATAAAGTGTTACATGTGTATAAAATTAGATGTCCACATCTTGGGAGCCTTCTAATTTTCTTGAAATGATGAATTCTGTTCTTTTCTTCAAGCTTGAAAAATCTTCTAGGCTGGAGATGCAGAAGAAAGCTTCTTTTCTTGATACCGGCATCTTCAATATAACTTCCCGGCAGTAGGGGGTGCTGATTAACTTCAGAAGGTGACGTCAGGAACAGTAGAGCTGTACAGTACAGTGTGTTTTAATGGTCGCGATCGGCCAAAAAACATACATTCGCCCCTCTATAGAGGCGAATGTATGTTTTGTGATTTAAAGGCGATTTCACCACGATCCCGGTGAAATCGTCTTTAGTGAATTTCAGACCCGCGATTAAAAAAAACAGAAAATCGTGTGATTTCTAGCTTAGTGAATACACTTTGGCGATTTTTAAGCTAAAATCATACGATTTAAGGCTATTTAGCCCAAATCGAGCTTAGTGAATGAGGCCCCAAGGGCCAGATTTACTAAGCTGTGGGTTTGGAAACGTGGAGATGTTGCCTGTAGCAACCAATTATATTCTAGCTCTCACTTCCTATTACACGAATGTCAGTTAGAATCTGATTGGTTGCTATGGGCAAAAAAAATCTCCACTTTTCCAAACTCATAGCTTAGTAAATCTGGCTCCAAGACTCCCATCACAGGCAGCCTAACCCTAAAAATTCCCCACCTGCATCCTCAACCTAAGACTCCCCTCACTGTAAACGGAGCGCTGCATAGCTACAAGTGTAGCCATGCTGTATACACAGAATTACAAGGATCACCTTTGCTGATCCTTGTAATTCAATGAGTACAGCATGGCTACACATTGCAGCCATGCAGCACTTTGGATATTTTTCACGCATGCGATTTGCTGCGATTATTGAAAGGGCTAATCGCGGTGATTTTTTTATGAAAATCACTGCGATTAAGCCCTAAAAGCATCGCAGCACATCGCCTGTGTTTGAAAAAAATCGCGTTTTAATAAATTTGGAAACAAAAATAAAAAACGCGGGTAAATCGCGGCGATGGGCCGCGATGCCCCGCGATTCAAAATCGCATTAAAAAATCGCATTTAGTGAATCTTGCCCTTAGAGAGAGACTCCCAAGAGAGAGACATCTAGTGATAGATGGAGATGGAGACTGATCAGGGGATTGTAAGAATCTGCAATCTTATTCTTAATATATTTGGAAAAATTTACTTCTATAAGTTTCAGCACTTTAGAACTTCACAAGTTACCTGTGCACTAAGTTTCATAAAAGTCCTGTACTGCATGTATAGCAGTTTTTGTTTTTATACTAGATGATGATGGAATTAAATGCTGAAATTTCATCTTGAGTAACTATGCATTTGCTGAAGTAGGGATACATATCTCTATTTAACTTGGCTTCTATGTAATTAAGTTTGATTATTAGGATGAATAAAATACATTCCACAAAAATCATACTTTTCCTTTAACTTGATTCAACAATAATAATGTTCTTGCCTGGAAGTCTATAATTTAATTTAACCTTGACCTTTTTTTTTTTTGTCAAACTGCTTATTAATACCTGCTTACCATTAATTTTCTTTTTTTTCTCCCTTTATTCTGCTTTCTTGGATGCTTTCCCAAGGAGGACAAAGTGGTTAGAATCTTTTCTTTCTTTTATCTTGTATATGAAACAATACAGAAATATTTCATTAGACATTATAGTGCCAGATGCGTGGGATTTGTTATTGTGTAGTTTTGACAATCGCAATGTCGCAGCTCTTCAATCACTCCCTCAGTAAATTTATATTGGATGTAATTTGCAATGTAAATGACTTCTGTCAGGTAACCTATATTTGTGTGAGGTTAGAAAAAACCTGCAGCTGTTCTCTTTCAAAAATAGAATATAAATAGACAATTCTAATATATAAAGAAGGAAAAAAGACTTAGGGCCAGATTTACTAAGCTGCGGGAATGGTATAGTGGAGGTGTTGCTTATAGCAAGCAATCAGATTCTAGCTGTCATTTTCTAGTATGTCATAGGAAAGTGAGAGCTAGCATCTGATTGGTTGCTATGAGCAACATCTCCATTTTTCCTTTTCTGCAGCTTATTAAATCTATCCATTAAGTAACATTTAATTTTTCTGTGAAGTAGGCAATAGAAACTGATACAGATATTCCTATAATGATGAATTAAATCTGTAAATAATCAACTAAGATATTAACAGGCAATATATTATCGCAATCAAGAATAATGAAAATACTTACTAATTCAGAAAAGTATTTTAATTAATACATTGCCACTAAAACAAATGTGAAGCAGATTTAAATTTAAATGTTGTCAAGGTGTAGTTTGAAATCTTGCTATTAATGCATTAATATATGTGTACATTTTCTCTGATTGGTTTTTATGAAATTTACATTTTTCTTTACTTGGAAACTCCGTAGGCAGGGTGATCTATGCAGCTGGCTTTTATTCACTCACTTATTTACAAAGAGCAGCTCAACTGTAAAATAAGACACAACACATATATGTAATACTGTTGTTTTCCATATATAAAGTTCTTCATTATGTGTATAGCGGATATGGATACTGAAGTCAGCTCATCAGTTAAAGCAGAGGGGATTGTAGAATTTAGTTTTATTGTGGTTTTTATTTTATTTTGTACAAAAAAAGTTTTTCAGCTGTTCATACAAATTGGAGGAAAGAAAACAATATTAAGAAAACAAAACAAAACTAAAACACTTCATATCACTGAGTCATAAACAGACCCCCATTCCAAATAGTGGATCTAGAGTTATGTAACGTTATGAGTAAGAGTAACGTTATGCCACTTATGCTTGCAAGGTATAAGTGGCATGATTTAACTGAAGGGCGCATGCTCCCTCCAGATGTTACGTTAACGTTACTACCATTATAACTTTGGCCGGATTCAGAGCACTGAGCCCATTGCATATGCACCCTGTGTTTTCCGACTTGAGATACTGCTTATGCGCAATAATTTTCTAACGTCATCTACTTTTGTTTTAGAAACGTAGATTGCGTAAATGCAAAATCTTTAAGAGACTGCATTTACGCAATCTACATTTCTAAAAGAAACGTAGATGATGTTAGAAAATTACTGCGCACGCGCAGTATCTTAAGTTGGAGAACACCGGGCGCATATGCAATGCCCTTAGTTCCATACGTGTGTGGGTCCCCGCAAAGATATCCCATACTAGCTGCAATATCAATTGCTTATGCCTCGAAGATCTCTGGTGCTCCGAAAGGTAAGTGACTAAACTAACCCCAACCCTTCCCCTAATTTTAACTCTCCCTTTCCATTACCCTAACCCTTCCTTCCCCGCAGCCTGACCCTAACCTAGCCCTACCCCTCTCTTCTCCCTAGCCTGACCCTAATACTCCCTTCTCTATAGCCTAACCCTAAGACCCCCCTCCTCGCAGCCCTCCCCTTCTATGGTCCTAACCCTAACCCTCCCTTCCTAAGCGCCTAACCCTAATACTAAAATGCCCCGGAGAGGTTACTTACCTCTCCGTAGCTGTCATCCGGTGGGTCTGCGATCGGCACTCTCACCCATTCATAAAAAAAATTTCTAAAATTGCCCCCTATTCGAAATAGAGACAGCCGAAAAGTTACTTTCGGCTGTCTCGATTTTGCAGAGCAGGCCATCGGACCAGCAGGAGTCTGGATCCAGTTCAGTGAGAGAAAATGAAACCTGGTAGAATCTTATCGCTTCATTAGAAGGTAAAAAGCACCAGGGGTCGCAGGGCATTGAAGAGATCCTGAGCAGATGTACTGCTGGAGCTAATATTTATAAAAATAGATCCCTAAATGGGGCTGTAGGAAAATGTAAATGCAGAGGAATTTAAATGTTCTTATTACCAACTTTGGTGGGAGTTGTCGCCGCAAAATAGTGTTTTTAGAAGTAGAGACAGCCTAAAGCTAATTTTCGTCTGTCTCTATTTAAAAAATTCCGCCATTTTTTAAATTTTTTTTATGAATGGGTAAGTATAATGATCAGCATAATTAGTGCCGTAGCTGACCCTCCCTATGCTAGGAGGGAGCCGGAGCCTCCCTGCACTGATTGGTATCTGGACAAAGGCAAGAGAGGAAGACGCAGACTGGGGATCAGGATGGCGTTGTCTCCACCCTTGACAAAGCCGACCGTGACAGGCAAAACGCGCCTTGGGTAACGACCGCACGTGGAGACAACGCCATCCTGATCCCCCGTCTGCGGCTTCCTCTCTTGCCCTTGTCCAGATACCAATCAGCACCTTATATCCTCTTTGACTGATAAATATCAATTTAAATCAATGGCTGGTGCGACCATTTTCTTGAGTCTTAGGATTAGGCTGTGGTTAAGAAAGTTTTAGGGTTAAGCTGTGGGGAAGGTAGTCTTGAGGTCAAGCTGCATGGAAGAGAGTCTTAGGGTCAGGCTGCAGGAAGGAAGAGTTAGGGATAGGGAAATGTAAGGGAAGGGTTAGGGTAAGCGTTGGGATTAAATTAATACTCTCCATTTGCAGCAGCATTTCTTTGCCTATGTGATTCATTACCCTAACCCTAGCCATCCCTTTCCCGCAGCCTAACCCTAAAACTCTCCAGAGTGTTACCCGACTCTCTAGTTGGTGCGGCGGGGTTGCAGTGGGTGCAACGGGTCTGCGGTGGCGTTTCTGATTTGCAACTGGCTTAGAGAGAATGGCCCTTTCGAAAAAAGTTCATAGAAACAAAGAAAGTGATGGCAGATAAGAGCCACATGGCCCATCCAATCGGCCCAGTTATTTATTTAAAACTATATTGACCCAAGACCCTATTTACCCTCAATTTAGTTTGAGATTTAGGATATCCTTATATTTATCCCAAGCATGTTTAAACTATTCTACTGTGTTAGCTTCAACCACCTCAGATGGGAAACTATTCCACTTATCTATCACCCTTTCAGTGAAGTAATTTTTCCTTACATTTCCTTTGAATCTACCACCCTCCAGTTTATATTCATGCCCTCATGTTCTATTACACCAATGCCATCCTTCTCTAGCCGGTCACAACCCTTGATATATTTGAAAGCTTCTATCATATTTCCCCTCTCCCTTCTCTGTCCAAGCTATACATGTTAAGTTCCTCTAGCCTTTCTTGGTATGTTCTTTGACACATGCCTTGGACCATTTTAGTTGCTCTTCTTTGCACAGTCTCTAATGTATTTATGTATTTCTGGAGATATGGCCTCCAGAACTGAACACAGTGTTCTAGGTGAGGTCATACCAACGATCTATAAAGGTGCATCACTACTTCTCTCTTTCTGCTACTAATTCCTCTGCCTATGCAACCAAGCATCTGACTTGCCTTTTTCAACGCTTTGTTACATTGCTTGGCTACCTTTAAGTCACATGATATAATGACTCCGAGATCCCTTTCCTCCTCAGTAGTTTCTAATGTAGTGCCATTAATGATATATAGAACTTTTGGGTTTTTGTGCCGCAAGTGCATGATTTTGCATTTCTTGGCATTAAACTGCAGTTGCCACACTCTTGACCATTCCTCCAGTCTAGATCATCCCTCATTTTGTTTAACCCTCCTGGCGTGTCTACCCTGTTACATATCTTTGTGTTATCTGTAAACAGGCTTATTTTCCTCTTGATACCACAGGCAATATCACCTATAATGATATTAAATAGCACTGGTTCAAGTACAGAACACTGGGGTACTCCACTGGTTACCTTACCATCCCCAGAATTCCATTTACTACAAGCCTCTGCTGTCTATCCTATAACCAAGATTGTATCCATGCAACAATCTTTAATTCCAATCCCAAAGTTTCCAGTTTATGTAACATTCTGTGATGTGGATCAGTGTCAAAAGCCTTGCTAAAATCTAGATAAGCTATGTCTAAAGCTCCCCCTTATCTAATACTTTACTGACCCAGTCAAAAAATTCAATAAGATTTGTTTGTCATGATCTTCTCCAGGTGAATCCATGCTTCTTGGGATCCTGTAAGTTACTGGATTCAAGATATTGTACAATTTGTCCCTTTAAAAGTGTTTCCATCAATTTCCCTACTACTGATGTGAGACTCACTGGTCGGTAGTTTGATGCTTCTTCCCTACTTCCACTTTTATGCAGAGGGACATTTGCTATTTTTGCTATTAAAGAGTCATTGCTATTATTTGCTATTAGTCCTCTGGACATTTGCTATTATTTGCTATTAGTCCTCTGGAATAACCCCAGTTATTAGTGACTGATTGAATAATTCAGTTAAATGTGTTGCCAGCACCCCTCTAAGCTCTTTTAGTATCCTCGGTTGTATCCCATCTGGTCCCATTGATTTGTCCACTTTCAGCTTTGAAAGTTCTTTTAATAGCTGCTCCTCAGTGAAAGTAGTAGTAATTGCCTCCTTTGTATTAATAGTCTTCCCATTTAAAAGTGGTCCCTTCCCCTCTCTTTCTTTTGTGAATATTGAACAGAAATACTTGTTAAGATGATCTGTCATAGCCCTTCCACCCTCGACAAGACTCCCACTCTCAGTTTTGAGCCTTACTATACCCTCTTTAGTTTTTCGCCTTTCATTTATATACCTAAAAAGCTTTTTCTCAGCGACGACCCACACCCAGTTACACCATGTTGCAATAAGAGTGGTGAGAATTGTTTTGCATGTAAGAAAAATACTTTTCTTTTGCCAATAGTATAGAAATACTCATCCTTAATTTTAGTATGTAATTTATCGACATATCCAGACCCCCGAACGCATTCCGTATGCATGGAGGTCTGTAACTATGTACGCTAGAGGGAATTGAACTGTTGTCACTCCCTTCCCTCATATGGACTTTGGCAAAGATCTTTAGCCTTAAACCTACATTAACTCTTTAAGTCTACTGCCGTCTATACTGTCTCATTTAAATGGCCTTAAATGGCCCTTCGTACTTTTTCCATGTGGAATGCATGGCACCCCACTACTACCCCATCTAGGACCCCCTAGATACCTAGGCCCTTGGGGTTAGCACCTGGTTTCCCCTTCTCAGCTCCCCCTTCTTCTACCACATTTGTGAATATAACCTTCTATACTATAATTCTAACATTATTGGTTCTCTTATAGTGAGGTATACAGCATTTAATACTCCATTTATTGACAATTTTTTCTGCTTAAAACTGATATGCCATTTTATTTATTCACTTATTTTGGGGTGTCTGCAAGCGCTGTCATTTTTTTTACACATTTTCTATATTGCTGGAGAGTCGCAGATTACTTACATAAATCTTCTGCAAGGAACCTCCGTTCTTGTCACTAGTGGATATTGTTTTACATTTACGTGCTTAAGATTTCAATAAATTCTTTATTGGGCATCACGTGGTCAATTTAACCAGAGTAATCTACAGTGTGGAATTCCCTGGTCACCATTTTAGGATCTCAGTGGATTTCCTATGTGTTTGTTTTTATTTATTTAGACTCCTTATCTATGGCATTACTCTTAAAGTTGCTTGAAAAGATGCAAAAACCACACTAGTTCTGCAAAACCACACTGCATTAAATACCCACCAAAGACATTTTTCCTAAAGTGACATAAAGGCAATGTTTTGCAATACAGTGTTATCTTAATAGCTTCATGAGAACAGATAATAAACACTTGAGAGTTTTAAGAGATGCTTATATTAATATTTCAGGAAACAATGCAAGTAAAATTTTGTGTGCGGGAAGGAGGTTTACAATATGGTGATTTCTCATTTTCAGATTTACTGCTGAAAAACATTTATTTTTGTCCAACATTTAATATAGACCTTTCTGAGCTTCACATCTCTTGCATGTGTTTAATTGCTGTAAACCACACTTCCCACGTAAAATTTTATAGGTGTTAGCTGACAGCTAGAATGATTTTTTATTTTGTTTTTCTGACTGGTATATGTACATTGGAAGGATAAATATTTGTAAATCATGTTGTTTTAGCGTTGCAGTTTTTTGTTTTTCTAAGAAAGTTTTAAATCTTTCAAGTCACAGATCTGATGATCTGATGATCTCTGAAAATGCTTTTGGCACAATATATGTTGTAGTGGTACCACTCTGTAACAGTAACAAGGAAACACCAGGCTGCGCTTCTATTTCAATATATGAAATGTGTATAAATGGAGAGCGCATCCAAGGACCAAAAGTAACCACTATTTAAATACAAGGAACAAAAAGAGGTCTGGCATTCCATAACAAACATTATATAACACTATCGGCCTGATACAGTTGTCCATGAAGCTTGGTTGCAAAGCTTTTTTAACGAATTTACATTGCTGATTTTAAAACACAGCTCATAGAGGTGTGTGTTAAAATATGCTAATTTTTCTTACCGCAATAGATGGGAATTAGCGCACTTCCCTCTTTTTCTTGTCTTTGTGGACCATTGTTACTGGTACTAGTTTACTTTGGGAGCCTGACCCCACCATAAAATGGCCGCTGTAATCTTACAAATAGAGGAATGTCTTACCACAGACATTCTGAGTACACATATTGCAAGCAGAAATCATTTTGCATATCTTGCATGCAGAAAACAAACATTTTACTTATCTAGATCTGGTCCCTATTTACACATCTGGTGACTGTTGTAATCTATTGAATTTATCCTTTACTTTGTTTAGTGTTGAAGATTTGTGCTCTGTAGTGACATTTTAATAACATAAATATTCTTACCCATGAAAATTAAGAGAAAACAGTTGTGTTTTCAACCAAAAAATGTAAAAAGAAAACCCTACCGATGGGAGCAATACTGTAAGATTATAATTTGTATTATGGTCCATTACTATACTATATTGGGATAACCAAAAGGAATAATTATTTGCCTCTACAGATCAATATATAGCATTAATGCTGTATAAACGCAGACTTTGCTGTAGTCACTGAAAAACATAGGCGTGATAGCAAACACATTGATCTCGGAGAAAAATCTACGGTATGACTTGTGACTGAGGTTCCCCAACAAAAATTACACAAAAAATCTAACAAATTTGTGACTCAAAGAACCAGTATAAGACTTCAAGAAATAATTATTGTTATATATGACAACAGGATAGAATGATTAATTTTTTACACTTGCCTGCCTTTTTATGTTCTCAACGTAATTCAGACTACTGAAATAATCTCTATTTAATGGTTATCTAAAACATCCAATAAAAATGGTTTTATATAAAAATAGTTTCTGAAAGTAGCGCATAATCTTAAACTGTCAAGGGAGAATTCTTGCTTGCCTATAGTGTTTTTTTAATGGAGATTGCAATCTTATTAGAGAACAGTGATTAATCATCGCGGTAATTTTACTTCCTCATGGGAGGCAATGACAGAAAAAGTCTATAAATCGCACAAGAAAAATATTGCATTACTTGAATTTTCAGTATTGTTTTTAAACATTAAAGCACAAGTCTTCTCTATAAAAAAAAAAAGAACATTATTTTATATGGCTGAAATGGTGGAAGTGGTTTTGCATGGCATGTGTTGTTGCCAGGATTCATTAATGCCCATTAATATCTTTCATTTTAGTTGCAAAACTATGACAGACCAACAGTTTTCTTTTTTTCAGGGAGTACCAGTACCTTACATTGAGAATAATGGAGAAAAGGCCCCATGGGGCCACTGTATATAGACTGCTTGCAGGAGAACTATGCTGTGTAGCTTGCACGAGAAAAGGACAACGTGTTGGGCAATAAGCTCTATATGTCCCTTCACCTTCAGGACCAACTGTGTCCTGTACAGTAGATCTGGTTGCAGTCCTTGCTGCGATGGGCTGCTTCTAGAAATAGAGACAGCCGAAAGTTAATTTCTGCTGTCTCTATTTCGAATATGCAGCCTTTTTAGAATTTTTTTTATGAATGGTGCCGATCGGCATACTCACCTATTCATTTGCGCAGGACCTGCCGCTGACAGCTCTGGAGAGGTGAGTAACCTCTCCTGAGACTTTTAGTGTTGGGGGAGTTAGGGTTAGGCTCTTAGGAAGGGAGGGTTAGGGCCATAGTAGGGGAGGGTTAGGGTCAGGCAGCGGGGAGGGGGTGTCTTAGGGTTAGGCTATAGAAAAGGGTTAGGGTAATGGAAGGGGAGGGGAGGGTAGGGTTAGAATTAGGGAAAAAGTCGGAATAGTTTTCCTCTTACCTATTGGAGCATCATATTCGGTGCGCGGGGGATTGATTACTATGCCTCATTTAGGCATAAGCAATCAATATCACAGCCAGTTCGAAACGGGGACCCATACTCCTGTAGATCCGCCACTGCTAAAGGCTTTACCATTTAATTTTCTACAATTTATTTTATTATTAGATGCAGAAAATTTCCCATACCTAATTTTGAAATGTTCTAGTAAAAATACATTTTCAGATATACAGTATGTCAAGTAATATTTACGGCTAAACCTTTCATGACTAAACGAAAAACAAACTACTCAAGTTGTACCACAGTCTAAGCAGAAAGATAACAGTTAAATTATTACCAGGAACGCAATCAACATTCTTTTGCTGACGTGGGCATTTGCAATCCATAGCAGGATTAAAATACTGTGTATTTTTAGAAATGATCTGACCTAGATGCACAATAAAACATGACTATCTTTATACATTGCATATAGGCATATACACTCTGTATCATATATGAATTATATGCAAATTTATGTCCTACTTTTATTCTATTTCTATCTACTGTATTTAGTATTTGCAATACCTATTGATCAGTGGTGGGGCTTTTGTGGATCTAGAAAGTACAGCTATTACAAGACTTGCCCTAACCGAAGATCTGATCTCCTAAATCTGGCCAATCTCACTCATTATAAATTAGGTTTCATAATTCAAAAGTTATTGCTTATCTTTCATAGAGTTCTTATTCTGATACTTTTTGCCTCTACTACTGTCAACGGTACTCAGTCTTGCTCAGAAAACCTTACTTTAAGTCAGCCTCATCAGTACCTCCTGAGGTCACCAGCACCTCCTTAGGATGTGGGTCCCCAGAAAGAACAGCCCTATTTCGATAGGGCTATTTTATCTCAGCCAGTTTTGAACTGGCTGGGATTTCGATGCATATGCCTCGATAAGGCATAGCAATCGATCCACGAAGCACCAAACTTTTAGTGCTCCGAAAGGTATGGCAAAAAACTACCCCACCCTTCCCCTAATTCTAACCCTAACCCTCCCCTTCCATTACTCTAAACCTAACCTTCACTTCCCTGCAGCCTGACTCTAACCCTCCCTTCCCTGCAGCCTGACCCTAACCCACCATTTCCCGCAGCCTGACCCTAATTCTCCCTTCCCTGCAGCCTGACCGTAACCCTTCATCTCCTACAGCCTGACCCTAACCCTCCCTCTCCTGCAGTCTGACCCTAACCCTCCCTTCCCGCCGGAGCCTGACCCTAACCCTGGTGAGGTTACTCACCTTTCCCGTTGTGCGAGTCCTGCGGTAGTGGCAATGGGTGAGTATGCAATCGGAATACTCACTCATTCTGAAAAGAAAATTCTAAACTGGGGGGGTATTTAAAATAGGGACATCCGAGAAGGAACTTTCGGATATCCCTATTTCGGAAATAAGACTTTCTAGCCGGGGAATGCAACTGCTCCTGAGGTCACCAATCTCCAGACAGATATTAAGAAAAAATGACTGAGGCCGCCCTACGCTAGGGAAAAGAAAACATAGGGGTTGGGGTTGTGGAGATATTTCTAAACACCAGTATGTAAGGAACTTCCCTAACAATTTTCAATTCTCCTTAGAGGTAAGGCTAGAGGGAATTCCTCTCTGGATCAGATATGTCCTTTACCACTGTGTGTATTTACCACAGACGTTTAATATGTATGCCAAGTCCTTATAGGTATTCTCCTCTAAGGAGAATTGAAAATAGACTGTTGAAAATAGAAAAATTGCTATTGTGCTACCATTTTCTATTACAAGGCTTTCTACTCCTTGATTTTCCTATCTTTGGACTGGATTCACAACCCCGAAATTTTTTACTTACATGCCTATTTTTCCGATTATAGCTACTATGCATGCGTAGTAACTATTTTATACTATCTACGTAGACAGCATGTACGCAATATATGTAACAAAACGCTATGTGGATAGCGAAAATAGTTACTACGCATGCGTAGTAGCTATAATCGGAAAAATAGGCAATGAATAGGAACCCCCGTTTTAGTAAATTTATATTGATATCAATTATTTTAACCTTTTGCTCTATTAAAGATACAACTTCTTTTCACCTTTCAGTAATGTTTACAGATAGATATTAGAAATTGTGTATTTTAAATGAAGAACGGCCTATGCAGACATTAAAAAAGGGAGCCATAAAGTTTCATTCTAAATGGGTCACTTTTTCCAAACAGTCTAAAAACCAATTTACAATTTAAAATTATTAATGTTTTCAACTCCATTAAGTGATTCTTGCATGGCCATCGAATAATCTCTGGTGGCCCCCCTTTTCCCTAGAACTTGCAATATTTTGTAGTTGAAGGGCTTGCTTTTTAAGGGCCTCTTCTTGCTATAATTATTTTTGCTGTATTGCACATATTTCTACAAATTAGTTGTTGCTGAAATTCTATTCTCCTTTTGTCCAGGATGAATTAAATTGAACTGCAAAACAGACCTTAAACATAAGCATCAGACCCCAGATCAAACCAGCTCATTAAAAACCAGATCACCAGATCTTTTATGGCAATCCTCTACTCACCTTTTCAATGGCTTCTCTGTGTTTCTCTTAAATGTACTTTCAGCTTATTAATTGTTAAATATATTTCTAGTAATCCACTAGTAGACATCATGCCACTAGTAATCAGCTTGCTGTGTTCACTTGGTTACCCAACCCATTTACCTTTGTGGCTAACACAACACAATTGGAGCTTACATAGAGCAATATCTTCAACCAAACAAAAAGAAAGAAAAACGTAGTTTACAAATATGGACACTCTGAGTAGTGTAAAGGTTCAGCAATAAAACATTTATTTCCTATGTTTTAAAAGGTTGTGTGAAGTGTAAAACAGATACATTAAGTAAAGAAAGAAGAATACTTCAAATCTTTTAATGTCTCACATATAATGCTGCCTTATTATGTTAGAAGCGTTCATTGGGCCAGATCCAGACCTAAGTGCGGTTTAAGTACGATCTCGTAGTGTATCTACGGGATCGTCAGTACTATGCACTCTCCCGGGCACTCCACTCGGTTGCACGTAATTTACTTGATTTACGAGTACCGTAAATCCCTACTGTGAATCCCTATCGTAACTTTAACAAGCATAAGTATGCTTGTACGTAATGGATTGTCGCACGTAACGGTCTAACTGTACAATTTAAATGCCTCCCTCCACCTACAAAGCGTATTTCTGACCATCGTAAGGATGTCCCGCCTCTTCGTACCTATTTACGAGGAATGTACGACGCCTAACATCTACCGCACGCATGCGCAGTACATACAAGAAATTGAAGTTACGCAAGTGGCTAGCATAAAGACACTTTCGTACTGAACTCAGGATCTGGCCCACTGATTGTAAAAAATCAGTACAAGTAACATTTATTAAATTAAATCCTAATTAAGGTGCAGCTCCTCTAAGACACTCATTCATTATTTATTTAGGGCCCATAATCTCTATGGCCG
>WWET01002368.1:88731-101828 GCA_011038615.1 Limnodynastes dumerilii
ATATATATATATATACACACAAAAATACACACATACACATCTTAGTCCCTAAAGACTTGTATACTTATATTTTTTGCTAAATTGAAATGCTTTTAAAATGAAAACAATAAAAGTACCTACAGTGACAGTTTAAAAACCCTGAATGCTACTAAAATGTTAGTTGGTTCAATTATTTTTCCTTATTTATTAAAATGTTTTAATTGCCACCCCCACAGTGTCTATTTATTTATTTATAATTTGTTGAATATGGTCATAATCTACCGCCTACCTCCCACCCTTGATAGTTAGAAATGTAGTTCAAATAAAGCTAGGTACACACTACATGTTTTGTTCTCTTTTAATAATAATGTATCTTGGGAAATTATCTGTATTAGAAAATTATCTGTAGTCTGTTTTAGTCTTAACAGCTAAGAGTAAACCCTCTTGCAGTAGCACATATTGGAGCTGATCCGGAGCTTTAACACAGTAAATTCACAGATCTGCGTTCAATCTACTGACATTAGCACCTGTGGATAGGTCATACTAAAAATTTGCACTCTTAAAACATGCAAAATGATGTGTATAAGCAGATAGGCTGTGATGTGTAATCAATGCAGCAGCCTAAACAAAACAAACCTAACAAACTTTATTTGTTTATTTCTTAAAAAATATAAATGTTCTAAAAATTTCCAGAGCAAAATGTGCGGCATTTCTTAAATGTTAAAGTTCTTATTGCATGTTCTCTAAACCAAGAAATATAAAGTTTCCCTGCAGCAGCTTAAACCATATAAAATATTTGTTGATTGTGTCTGAAGATACTAGAAAAACAAATATGTACAATATAAATACTTAGCTCTTAATTTTCCATCTCATAGTAAATGTACTTTCCCAAAACCCTATAACTGCGTTTTTTTATCTTTAATAGAAGTGCCATGATATTCCATCTTTGAATGGAATATTTATTTGGGAACAAAGCTTGTAGATTTGTACTATGACAGTTAGGTAAATGCAATAAAAATATTTGAAACCGATGTTCCCATCTTATATTCATCACAGTAGTTCATAACCAGGGACGTGATTCACAGATAAGAGTGAGTTAGGGGAGGGCAGATCCGCACCTAACTCACTCTTCCAGCCCCCGACCCGTCCCCCTGTTTTTAGGTACCTTATGGCACTTGCGAGTGCCATAGGGCTACCTTATTTCTCCGTGCAATGTCCGTACGGATATTGCACATCCCCACCCTCCCCTTACCGATCTGGTACATAGATAGAGTAAATGACCTACTACACATGCGCAGTTTGTCATTTTGGCCAGATACACACTTAAGAAGCAGAAGCTTCTTAAGTGTGAATCAGGCCCCAGATGATAAGCTGAGAGAGAGTTCTACATCAATATGAAAATCCAATTATGTCTCAATCATGTATCCATATCATAAAGTGCAGAGGCATGTTCTAATGGGCAAAGTGCAAAAACAGCTAATCACTTGTTGTTTCGGTGTGTTGCAACACCGCCATTAAGGGAAATTAATTATTCAAGCTTTAAAAAATATATAAAAATAAAAATAAAACAAAAATGTGTTTTCAACCAATCATTCATTTCTCTTGTTTGTGTATTTTTAGGTTGTCAGAGTTATTTTTATGTATATTGTGGTCATTCTTAATTATATTCCAAAAATTGTGGACCTTATAACCAATAACCAATGTGAAGATCCTCAGATTTGGCAAATGTAGCATTTGGTGTTTGATGGCGTTCCCAGTGGAAAGTTAATTCTGAGTTTTTGTGCAGTTGAAGTACAGACTTGTTATTCAAAATGCATGCAAGTTTTGTCAGTTCGTCAGTTCTGTCAGTAGTACTGGACTAAACGAGTCTCTAGGGCAAAGTAGGCATCTTTTTAAAATATAATTATATTTTTATATATTTAATTTTAAGTGGTAAAATGTTAATGTTTGATTATAAACCTAAATAAAATAAAATATTTTTTTTAAACAAACAAAAACCTTTTAAAAAAATGAATATCCATATAAAAAAATGTGCAAGCAAAATGCGTCAATACACTGCTATTCAATCTAAAATATATATAGTCAGTATAGTGTAGTGTATACAGAGTGTGTTTTAAAACATGTTTTAAATTAAACAGTGTAATATTTGTTAGGTGTGTAGGGCTGCGTTATAATTAAGAATTGGAGCTTTTATTGATTGATTGATTGATTATCTTCTCCGTTTTATACTTACACCAGTCCTGAGCGGTTACAGGATTTTAGGAGGAAGTGCAATTATTATTATTATTATTATTGGACCGGATCTAAGATCGTCAGGTGATTTACGCACGCAAGGTGCGTAAATCACCTGACTGAGCTGGCAGTTAAGGCAGGCTTATGGCAGCGTAAGCTCGCGTAATTTCAGACCCCTGCACGCACGGAAAGCACGCGGGGGTCTGGATCCGGTCCATTATTATTATTAATAACATTTATTTATAAGGCACCATGCAGTATCCGCAGTGTAATACTGAGGCAATAGTTACATAGGGCCGCGATCCAGAGCCACAGGATCGTAAGGCCCCACCGCATTCCTCCCTTCCTAATTTCCCTCCCTCCCTCCCCCGCCTACCTTCTGTAACTACAGCGTAGTTACGGTGCTGCATGCCATAACTACGCTGTTACGGATGCCTGATCCAGGGCACCCAGAGACATTGATTACGTCAGGCAACATCTGCCCGGCGCATGCACAGAACAGCAGAAATGCCGTGCTTACGCATACGGCCACCGTATAAACAACAACGGCCGTAGGTCTGGATCTGCCCCATATACAACACAATTAATAGAAAAGGTACAAGTTCAAATAAATAAGGAATACAATAAAAGTACATTGCAAAAATAAAATACAGTACAATAATAACAGAACAATATGTAAGAAGAATAAAGATGCAGGATATGTGTGTAGGAGCAGGTTAATAAGGCAAGAGATAGACAGTAGAGAGAAAAGGGGGCAATTAATGTGGACAGGGTAGTGGGGTGATGACAGAAGGGAGGAGGGCCCTGCTCATAAGAGCAACATGGCTGCTGCTGTGCACACAGATAGCTTGAGATTGTATGTTTTATTATCTAGTGAAATGCTTTGTATTACTGTACAAATACAGAGTATTTATTCGTCATTGGAATGAATGTTATATTTGATTAATGTGATACATTTAAATTATGTGTTGGTTTTAATCAAGTTTTCCAATTATTTTCTAGACAACTAGACAATTACATGTCATTGTGGTTTATTTTTGTTGTTTCAGGATATGTTTTTCAATTTTTAAAGATGTTTGTTTTCTAATGAGTCTATATAAGATTTATTTTGAAATCTGCATGTGTCATCATTCTCCCTAATGATTTCAACAAAATATACAGTTTGGTTTACTTTTAGCATATTGGGACTGATCCAAAGTTTGGGAGTAAAGGCAAAACATGTGGAAATAGCTCGGCTAATCCATTTTGCAAAGTAAAGGGAGCTGATTAATTTGAATCCTTTTGCATGCAGGGAAAATACTTTACTATTTGAACTCCTACTGCACAGCTTTATGTTTAGTATAATGTAATACTGCTTTAACAATTAAAATTTGCCTCCCCCTTGCAGCTCAACATGGTATTGCTCAGGTCTACCCTTGCACATAAAAAAGGTGTAAGTGCAGCTCTGAATCAGCCCCATCATTTATAAATAGTAAATATATAATAAATTACATTTGAAAAAGTTATTTTAAAAAACTCAGGGAATGTACAGCATGAACATTCAAAGCTGTGTCTTTATGATAAAATGTAGTGCAATGTGGCTTGTTTTGAATTGGACTCTTTAAATCTTGTCAGTGTGTAGCAGGTTTGTACAGGTTTGATAAACTGTTTCTGGTGGTATGAACTATGATTAGTACAGTAATCAGGCGATCTGACAGCTTTGGGTGAAAACATGGCTGTTGATCTGTCTGCATATCTTCATTTATAATAGCATTGCAGGAGAATATGGTGAACACACCTTGCATTGGCTTTCAGAATATAGAATGGTACAGTAATGGATCAAATCCTCTATATCTGGTTTAATGAGCCCACACCTCTGGCTGACAATGGCTGTAACACAGATTCCAGGGTGCTGATTCAGAGTTGCACTTCCACCTTTTTTTAGGCGCAAGTGTACAGCTCGGCTAAACCATTTTTCAAAGTAAGGGTGTTAATTAATTAAAACAATTTTGCATGCAGGGAAAATACATTACTTTTACACATAGAACTACAATACTGCATAGCTTTATGTTTATTCTGTAAAATAGAGCTAAGAATCTTCACCTCCTAATTTTAATTCTGGTTTTACAATTGAAATCTGCCTCCCCTTGCAATTCAACATGGTATTGCTCAGGTCTACACTTGCAACTAAAAAAAGGTGGAATTACGTAAAAAAATTACTATGCATGTGCAGTATACAATTTCCGTAAACACCGGTATATGCAATACGTCCGGTCGTCTGAATACGGCCCGAAAGGAGGAAGGGAAGTTAATGAAATATGAACTGGAGTGGGTTTACTCAGTGTGAGTGTGGCTTAATTCAGTTTGAACTGTTGAGAAGAGGGTGAATTTTGTGTGACGTGGGGGCAGTGTATTTCCATGTATATTGGGAAAGGGAATTTCATTTAGTGAAAGGGATGTTTTATTTCCATTTGAACTGTGGAAGTGGTTATTAATTCAGTATAAAATTGGAGATTTAATTTAGTGTGAACAGGTTTGAGGGGGTTCATTTAATGTGAATTAATGTAAGGTGGTTACTTTTCTATGCAACAGGCTTAATGTAAAATGTGAGGAAAGGTAGTTATCTTAGTGTAAATTGCAGGGATGGTGCTTTGGATTGGGGATAATTTAGTGCGAATTTGAGGCAGGATTAATTTGTGTGAAATAGAATCAATGAAAAGGATGCTTTCCCTGCTACCTGTGCCATGGAATTCTCTCTGTCAAAAGCAAAGAGTGATTTGAGTCCATGAAAATGTATTAAGTAAAGTATATATGAGAGAGTATATCCAACCAATGAGCTTCATAGAATATATGCTATCACTGTTGTTTTTTGAATCTGAATAAAATATTGTACACACCAACTTTAAAAAAAAACTAAATATTTTTTAACAGTTTACCAAGAAAATCACAAATGTTACTATTTGAATTACCACTTTATTAAATTAACTTATTTTTAAGGTCACTGGTATGCTCTCTACATTGTTTAGATCACTGGTGTGCACTCTGTATTGTATATAGGTTACTGGTGTGCACTCTGTATTGTATATACCTGTAGGTTACTGGTATGCACTCTGTTTGTATAGCAGCTATAGGTAATTGGTGTGGACTTTGCATTGTATAACGGTTACTGGGGCTCTTATTGTGTGGTATAATAGTTATTGGTGTGCTCTTTGTATTGTATAGAAGTCATTGGTATGTTCTCTGTATTTTATAATGGTCACTAGTTTTTTTTCTATGTATAATATAGTGATCACTGATGTGTGCTCTTCATTGTATTTATGTCACTGTTGGGCTCTCTGAATTGTGTTTAGTGGTCACTAGTGGGAAAATATAAAATAAAAAAGAAGGGGGAGGGGCACCTGTTTCTTACTTTACTAGTGGCATATAAACCCCTAGATATACCACTGGTCCCAGCATTTACCCATACTCCTGTGTTATCATAGGTTCCTTGACAGAACCCAGTACCAGCACTCTTTGGACCAGATTTACTAAGCTGCGGGTTTGGAAAAGTGGAGATGTTGCCCATAGCAACCAATCAGATTCTAGCTCTCACTTTTTCTATTACATACTAGAGAATGTCAGCTAAAATCTGATTGGTTGCTATGGGCAACATCTCCTTTTTTCCAAACCCGCAGATTCGTCATGGAGCCTCTTTATTCCCCTCCTCCTATTATAAGGGCAACACACACATCCTGAAAGCTGGGGAAGGAGGGTACAGCTTTTTTTAATAATACTTAGGGGCAAGTTTACTCCTTTATTGGTCCCTCCCTTTCAGATAATCCATAGAAAATAATATTTTTAAATATTTCTTGAATTACTCATATGCCAAATATAAGTCATAGGTAAACAAACTGAGCAGGAAATAGGCTACTTATCAAAAAGATTAGTTTAAAATAATCAATAAAAAGTCATTCATAATAGCCGTCTAAATGGAAATAATGGCTGCAGCACCATTATTGATCCCAGTAATTCCTGGGCCTGTGCCTAGTTTCTCTTTTGTCAGATTTATGAGGTACAATATTTATTTCATGCCATCCTCTACAAATAGCCTCCATTTGCATCCCTGTTTATGAAACCGTTAATTCTAAACTCATCAGCTTGCTGTGTCGGGGGAAGCCGGCATCTAGTTAGCATTGCACTGAGTAGGTATTGATTCATGTGGTAATCAATGAGGGCAATCCACTGCAGAGATTTGTTTTAATGACAGCACACACTGTATATGGCCTCTCCGTCTTAAGGCATTTGACACTGCAGAGTATGTTGGCTCAGACCTCAGAACATCATTGCTGATGATGTTTATTTAAACCTATTTTTGTAAATGATTTTATTACACCGCTGCTTTGCTACACTCACCAGCTACCGTCGTCAGCGGGTCTGTTTATGAGCTCTCTCATACCTCAGATATGTTCTCTGGGCTCGTCCAGATCCTCTTCCAGACGCTGCACTCAGGGACAGGTAACCATTGTGGTACTGCAGATGGGACAAGCTTTGTATATTAATCTAAGGCAGCATGTGGATGATTTTCAGCACTGCATATATTGTTGCATGTTATGAAGAAGTGGAAATGTAATATTTAGCTTTAATTCCTTGGCTGGGTGGCTGGACTGTTTAACTATTTCAGCATGCAATGGGAAACATTCTTAATGATTACATATAAATTGCATGGCACGGGCACATCTACCTGGTATTGTATTCATGCAGATTGTCTGGGTTATTTTTAGCTGCTCTGTTTGGCAGAAGACAGCTGGAGTGCCCTGTGTCCCCTCACTCGTGCTGTGGTTAGTACATTTTACCAGCCTTTTGTAAAGCAATGAGTGTCTATTTCTGTGGTGTGATTTGGAAAGGGATAGTGTAACCATTGCTTTGATGGAGAGAGTCTGCGGTTATTAGTTACTTGCAGTAATTGAGCCTCGATCCTTGGAAATCACTGAGTGGGAGTCCCATAACAGAAAGGTCAATGCATAATATTGTAAATAATATATAATATATTAGTGTAGAGTAATATATTTTAGCAGTACTTAGCAGTGGCAAATAAATGTGTGTCTGTCAATATAATAAAAAATAACCTCACAATAACAAGGAATCAATACATATCTAAGCAGTAGACCATTATATATTAGTATGCCATACAATACTTTTGTTGTTTTCTTATTAAATTATATTTGGTAGTCCTGTAGTGCAGCTTCCAAACGCTGTGGGTTTTCTCTGTAAGATAAAATGTAGTCCTGAATAACAAATCCATCAAATGACTGGAACAGTTTTGTGTACTTGATCCAGAATTTTCGGGTACTCGATGCAGACACATAGCTGCAAAAAAACTTTCCTCTGATTACAACTCAGAAATTGGTTGTATAGGGGATGAGTACACCTTTGAACCATGCAAGAGGAAGTGAATAGGTAAACAGGCCAAGGGGTGTAATGCAGCAGGATACACAATCACACGTAGTTTTGGATTTCTAATACTTGTTTCAAAGTATTATTTCAGTGGGATTTTATGTATTTCATTGCAACATACTTTTTTAACCTAATTAAATAAAACATCATATTTTAGTAAACATTCATTTATAATTAGTAATTACTATAATTATTAATTATACTATTATTAAGTACAACTCCCCCCAGAAACCTGTACAAATTTTACAAAGTGCACATGCAGCTATGTGCTGCTATTGCCAAAAATCATATAAGATACCTAATAATGAAAAATAGTATATTGTGTTGTATTGTGTGGCTTTAAACCTTTTTCTTTTATACTATTAGACTGATTATCAATTATCAGAGGTGAGGCAGATATGTAGAGCTGTGTTTAACTATGTGCAAGGAGGTTTTTTAAAAGAACATTCAAA
The DNA here is from genome assembly GCA_011038615.1 of Limnodynastes dumerilii. Taxonomy (NCBI): domain Eukaryota; kingdom Metazoa; phylum Chordata; class Amphibia; order Anura; family Limnodynastidae; genus Limnodynastes; species Limnodynastes dumerilii. Next base: position 96,807 of record WWET01002368.1, read on the forward strand.
GCAGCCATAACCCAGAGTTTGAGGGATCCCCCCCTTACCATAATCAAAACGATTTAGTTGTAATATGGAAACACTGGGGGTAAGGCCTTTTCCCCTCTATTTAGTTGACTCCCCTGTTCTGCTTATGAAACAGACGATGAAAGATTGAGGTACCTGAACACCTCTTGCCCTCCTCCATCCTTCTCTTTTAACTTCAACAAATTAAGCAACATTTAATTGAAGGCTTTGCAGAGGCTAACCATGTGTGTGGGAAATGTGTATTATTGTTGGCCACTTTGCATACAGTACTCTAATTGTGACACCTATCACCTTCCCCCTTCATGGTTTTACCCCTCATTTATTGTGTGTGACCCTTTATTCTGTATCCATAGAATTAAACTATCAATAAAAACTTGATTGATGAAAAAGAACATACAACGCGATCAGGCAGTTACAGCATCCCTGAGCTTGTACACAGGTACAAGAAAACACCCACAATGGGGTAGATCTAGAACTACGTCCGTCTTCCATAGACGGACGTAATTCAATGAACAATAGCTACTGCGCATGCGTAATAGCTATTGTATGTAATCTGCGTATCGTTTCGATACGTAGATTGTGTATATGCGGTCTTTTATCTACGTATCGAAATCAGGATCTTGCTTCCGTAACTCTATCGTAGTTACGGAGAAAGGGGCGGGGAGCTCCATAACTACGATGGAGTTAGGAATGGTAGGTGGGCGGAGGGAGGCTGATGAGGGAGGGAGGGCAGGGCTGCTTACTTACGCTACCGGCTATTCATAATTACACTCGGTTACGCTGGCTGAAGTTAGGGTAGCCTTAAGTCGGCGTAACCGAGTGTAATTACGAATGGCCGGGGGGTGTGTTGGGGGAGTGCTTAGTAGTTACGGCTGTGCATTGTTGCGAACAACGCACTGCCGTAGCTCAGGATCAGGCCCAATTATATTTAATTATATATATGGGTAAGTACGTGGTGTATTTAAAATAGGAGAGTATTCAGCGCAGAAAAGCCACAGGGATGTCTTAAGATGTGTGCTCCAGATAGCTACCATTATAGAAGAAATTGGATTGTGCAAATTCCAGGATCTGTGGGGAATTGGATATTCCCTATAAAATGATACATACCAGCGAGAACGAAGAGGAAACTGTTATCATTTTGTTTTTGTAATATTTGCTGATATATATGTTTGAATCTGTTTGCTAGGAATCATATTTTAAAACACTTCTTTAAACAATGATATGTATTTGGTTAATTTTGCTTTATTTCTTTTTTGCTCACGTAATCCTTTAGTTGTCCAAATATTTCAGCATTTTTTTAATTACCTAACACTATTTTAATGCATACCAATAATATTAGATTATTAAAATCTAATGAAGTGTTCTCCCCAGGGCTTTTTCTCCGGGCTTTCCACTGGACTATTTTAGCTTACCTTATAGGCTTAAAAGATACTTGGACTTACATCTAAGTACTTGTTGAGTTTTTGAGACCAATGCATCCCTGATGAAAATAGCCTGGTGAATTGAAGCTTGGTTATTGACAATAGCAGTCTCCAGGGTGCCTCCTTATAAATATTATTGGCTGGATCCAGGGGCCATATGCAGACTACTGGACGTATAACATATATGTCCGGTGTTTAGCGTTTTTTCCTACTGCGCATGCGTATGTTCCTTCGGTGCTCCGAAAAGTGTAAAAATAAAGTCCCCACTACTTCCCCTAATTCTTACCCTAACCCCCCCCTCTCACTACCCTAACCCTAACCCTCCTTTCTGGCAGCCTGACCCTAACCCTCCCTAACTTGCAGCCTGACCCTAACCCACCATCTCCCGCAGCCTGACCCTAATCCACCATCTCCCGCAGCCTGACCCTAACCCTCCCTCCCCTGCAGCCTGACCCTAACCTTCCCTCCCCTACAGCCTGACCCTAACCTTGCAGAAAGACTTTACTCACCTGTCCCCTTGGTCCAGCGAGCAGCGACGGAGGTGTGGCAGAGTGATCTGTTCTTTCCGAAAGTGAATGGGTGAGTATGCCGAATGGAGCGCAAAGTCAAAGTGCTACCGCTGCAGTGAATGATGGATGTCAGTGATTGACATTCCCCTCCAAAGCCCACTTTCTCAGCCACTATATTATTACAGTCACTGCTATACAGTGTGCTTAAGGGGAGGATGTCATTAACTGCAGCATGAGTTCTGATTATGTAAAGTTTGTAGAGGAGTTTGTGTGTGGGGGGCCCAGAGCCAACTGCCCTATTTGTCTTGTACTTAGTCCAGCCCTTCAAACACACACAGATTGCTGAGCTTTAATGAGAATAGTCTGAGGAGGCAGTGATTGTACAACTCCATTTACCCCCACAGGATGTGAGACAGAATGTGAGACAGAAAAGCACCCAGTCTTCCACACAGTGATTAATTGACCCTAGACCCAAAAACCATAAATATATGTAATACAAGGCTTTAAATCTGTCAAAATGACGGGCAGCGGCACGCTCCCTTCACACACCATCTGTGGCCACCCCTCTCCTGGTTCCCCCGGTTCCTCCACTCACCCATCTCTTCCCTTCCATATATATATATATAGTACAAAAAACCGCCAAAAGGCTGTGGTGCACACTGATTATCAATATCAAGAAAATTCAATAGGTGCAAGATCTATAGGCAATGAGACTAGATATAGAAAGGACTAAGATAACATCTTGTCCAGATCAGCACTCATGTAAAAATATCCAGAAGGTAGTCAGATATAGCAAAAAAAGAGTTTTTAATATTCTCCAAGAATAAAGTGCACAGTACACATATCAGTGCATGAGAAAATAGTCCATAGTTTGAACAAATAAAGTGCAGTGCAAAAAAAGTAAACAGATAAATGCGATGGCCTTATAGGTGAAGATAACATATCAGGGCATCGAGAAATTTCTGCAGGACATAGGAACAATCCTTGTAACAGAAAGTGGTGAAGAAAACAACATTTAGTCACCACTTAGTCATGCCAGTAAGCAGGAAACCCGACGACTGTCGTTTCGGTGTCTGGGACACACCGTCTTCAGGGGTATCATGGCATTTCAAAAAGGCTGCATTCAAATACCTACACAATCTAAACCATATATATATACAAGACAGCTGTGAATGATCTACTTACCCCCAATCTCACATCGCCGGCAGGACACATGCACCGCGCACGCTTCAGAAGCCATAACAGGTCACACTATAATGACGCAGCACGGCCGCGACGGCCACGCAGCATCACTGTGTAGCCGCAGCAATGGCAACCCAGCGGCGCCGAACAGCGAGATGCAAGAACAGTGCAAATCGGGCATTGAGACCTATCACAGCTGTGTTTACAATGAACAAAATACAAAAAACATTAATATATATTGACATAAATTACGCAAATTACACAAAATATTCGGCGACATTGTCTCAAATTGATGTATAAATTTAGTTTCCTTTCTAATAAGCAACAGATCCCTGTTGCCTCCTCTTAATGGTGGAACATGGTAAATAGGCATACATTTAAGATCCCTTAATTTATGCTTACATTCAAAAAAGGGCCTGGCAACAGGAGGGGTGGAAGCATCAACTCCCATTAGGGTCTTCTTAATTGATGACCTGTGTAACTCAACACGTTCCTTCAACATTCTAGATGTTTTTCCTAAATAAAGTTTGTCAAATGGACATTTGATAATATATACCACGTATCACGTCTCACAGGTCATCCGAAAGAAGATCTTTGTGTACAATTTGTTTAGTGGGGTGTATAAAACACATACCTGTTATTAAAAATTGGCAATTTACACATCCCGTGCATTTAAAGACCCCAGGTTTTGTTGTTAGCCAATTTTTTTGAGGGGTCGGTAAAACATCCCTTTTAACTAGACTGTTCATTAAATTAGTGCTTCTTTTGAAACTAAGCATCGGGGGAGAACCCACCAATTGTCCAATTTTATTATCACTGGACAATATGTGCCAATGTTTGTATATTACATTTTTCACAATAGATGACATAGTTGAAAAAGTGGTTATAAAAACCATACGGTCATCTGTTTTGTCCTTATTAGTTTTCTCCACTAATAAGTCATGTCTATCTAGCATAAGGCACCTCTCAATCGTTTTTTTTATGTCACTTTTTCTATAACCACGTTCAATAAACCGACTCCCCATCTCATTCAAAGCAGTAATCAACATAGTACGGTCAGACGTAGTACGTACAACCCTGATCATTTGCGAATAAGGAAGACCCCCCTTCAGAGGTTTTGAGTGAAAACTCTCTGCTCTGAGGAGGGTGTTCCTATCTGTAGGTTTTCTATAAATTTTGGTGGAAAAGCCCCAATTATGGCGTTTTATATTAACATCTAAAAAGTTAACATTAGAAAAATCATAACATACAGTAAATCTTATTAGGCTGTCAACATTATTTAGGCGTTCCATAAACAACATAAGTTGTTCCACTGTGCCTGACCATAACATAAAAAGGTCATCGATAAACCGTACGAGAAATTTAATGAAACATGCATAATCAGTATCACCAAAAATATATTTTTGTTCATAAACATGCATGAATAAATTAGCATAGGCAAGGGCCATATTGGCCCCCATCGCTGTTCCCTGACGTTGTAAATAATACGTATGTTGAAACAAAAAATAATTGTGTGTAAGTTCAAATTCCAATAAATCAATAAAAAAAAATTTCTGAAGTCTTTCGTAGTATTGGGAAACAGCGATGAGGTCCCGTATGGCCTCTATGCCCTCTTGGAGTTGGATATTCGTGTATAAGCTGGTGACATCCATGGTCACCAGCAAACATTCCTGAGCTAGATATTGTACCTTATTTAACTTAATCAAAAAGTCAGTTGTGTCCTTAATAAATGTGGGAGTGGGAGTCACTAGTGGCTGTAAAAAATAATCAATATATTGGGCAACAGGTTGATTGAGAGAGCCACGTGAAGATATAATAGGCCTACCAGGCGGATCACTCATGGACTTATGTACCTTAGGCAAGATATAAATTAAAGGTGTGATTGGGTGGTC
>WWET01002368.1:106154-116489 GCA_011038615.1 Limnodynastes dumerilii
ACCGCACTTAATAGAACGGGTCACGAGGTCATGCGGTATTTACATGGATCGCAATGGAAACTTCAGCTTTCCATGGCATTCAATGCTTTGTAAATAACATTAACTTTGTTTTCATGCGCTAATGTCCGTTTTTACATGAAAAAGGGCATTAACATATGAAAACCAATTTTGTAAATAGAGCCCATAGAGAGAGAGAGAAAGAGAGAGAGAAAGAGAGAGAGAGAGAGAGAGAGAGAGATTTAAATACCTATTTAAATACCTCCCATCTCATCAATGCATCTTAGCCATCTCACCCCACCATCAGAAAACACTTTCTTTAAGAGATCTGGAGATTCGTGTGTGTGTGTGTGTGTGTGTGTGTGTGTGTGTGTGTGTGTGTGTGTGTGTGTGTGTGTGTGTGTGTGTGTGTGTGTGTGTGTGTCTGGATCCAGTCAATAGTTGTTACTTATAAATGGTAATATTGAAACATCATAGACTGCTTTACTGTATAATTACCAATGATAATATTCTCTTCTTTGGCTAGAAAATGCTATGTAGAGTATTTTTACTCTGGGAAAATAAATATGTAGCAAAACCACACGATAGATAGATAGATAGATAGATAGATAGATAGATAGATAGATCATGGTTGCCTACTTTTGGCAGCTTCCCTCCGGGAGATCCCGGAGAGAAGCTAGCAACGCGTGTGGGGGCGGAGCTTAAGGACGCTGTTTATGCAAATCGCGTCATTAGGCTCCGCCCCCTGGCTCATACTGCCCCGTTTTTACTTAAAATAGGGGTCGGGACGGGGCTTGATGCCGCAAATTGCGTCATCAAGTCCCTTCCTGTGCCTAGCAACACTAGTATACTAGTGTTGCTAGGCAGGGGGGCAGGACTTGAGGCCGTGGTTTCAGTGAAACCACGGGCCTCAAGTCATTTGCGGGAGATTTGCTGGCTCTCCCGGGATACCGGGAGTACTGCCCGAATTTCGGGAGTCTCCCGGACATTCCGGGAGAGTCGGCAACCCTGAGATAGATAGATAGATAGATATTAGATTGTGTGACTGTGTTTGCTGTGTTAAGTATGCTAAATGTCAGAAAGTATGCAGACTGCCTTGTTAATATATGCCAATATTTCTGCAAAATATGAATAGATTTGTCATTTATGTTTTAAATTGTTACAGGTGACCTGGACTACTACTGGCTGGACCCTGCCACATGGCACACTAAAGACACATCCCCTCTAGGTTCAGTAAGTAAAGTGGCACATTCAGCTGTTCTCTGAGAAAAGTATTGTTGTGTTCTATGATTGTTGGAATTATCTCTTGGTTACATTTCGGTGGCTCAGTGAGTAGCACTTGTGTCTCACAGTGCTGAGGTCATGAGTTCAATACATGGACTAGGCCTTATCTATGTGGAGTTTGTATGTTCTTCCTGTGTCTGCATGGGTTTCCTCCGCATGCTCCGGTTTCCTCCCACACTCCAAAAACATGCTGCTAGGTAAATTGTCTGCTAAATAAATTAACCCTAGTCTGTATGTCTGTGTTAGGAAACTTATAATGTAGCTCCAATGGGGCAGGGACTGATGTGAATGTGGAATTATCTCTGTAAAGCATCTTGTAATTACATAGTGCTATATTAAACCTCTTAATTATGTTTTGGGTCTGATTCAATTGCCCGCGATCCCGATGGCAGTGTTTTTTCCGCACTTCATACTTTTTCCCATCTTCGCAAGCAATTGAATCAGGCCCATAATCTGTTGAATTAGATTTGAATATAAAGTATTTCTAACTTACAATACATGTATGTTGTAATAAAAAATGTTTTGACTTTCAGCCTTTGTTTGGCTTTGTGACAATATGTCCTATAAAAGTGACAGCATGTGATTAATTTCTGTGTGGTACTGTACACTTGTCAATTTTATTTAATGTTTTCTTTTTAAAAGTGGGAAGATGAAAAGAAACTGATACATATGATTTATAATATGAAAACGTAGTTGACCATGTATAGTCTGAGTAGCTGTGCTTTATAAACGAAACCAATATATCTTGTTGAAATAAAATGGTCATTAAACCGGTTGTTGAAAGGAACACCAAGTACATTCTCTGTTTGACTTTGATGTTCTCACCCAGCATCCTGTAACCTGGCAGCCGTCGAAGGAGGGCGATCGTTTAATTGGACGCGTTATTCTAAATAAAAGAACGAGTATGCCAAAAGAATCAGGAGCGCTTCTAGGACTAAAAGTAAGCACAGCACATTGCAAGACTGCTTTTTATTTGAAGGTTTTTACTGTAAGATTATTTTGTGATATACATGCATACACTGCAGGTATGTCTTATATTTTTATTATTCAGGAGGGTGTAAATTATATCAACTATGTATTTATAAGCACTTTCTGTGATGTTTTCCTAAAGATTTTACATTATACTTTTGCATTTCTTCATTAGAAAGATTTATGGGGAAATATTTATTATTTTATTTATACATTAATAAGTTTGCACATAGCAACCAATCAGATTCTAGCTCTCACTTTTCCTATTACAGAGTAGATAATGTCAGCTAGAATCTGATTGGTTGCTATGGGCAAGATCTCCACTTTTTCAAACCTGCAGCTTAGTAAATCTTGCCCTTGGTGGATAAGAGGGCCATGTTCACAAGCTTACACTCCATATTACAGTGGGTTTGATACATAAGGGCAAGTGCTCTATAGCATACAATGGACCAACACAAGAGAAATAGAATTGCACTGATCTGGAATTTCCAAGCACTATACCGTGGATGCTACTAAGGCCAGAAAGCAAACATAGAAACATAAGGTTTTTCAAACGATACACAAAGGCCATTTTTGGTGCACTCCCAAAAATTCTAATTTGCAGTCTCAGAACTGTTCAAAAATATATATTAATATTTCTTAAAATGAATTTATAAAAGAACAACGAAGTATATTTAAATCATCATCACTAGTATAATAGAGCATATATCTGCCAGAAAAAAATCAATTACATATAAAGGCTAGGCTGGTAAAAGTGCTCAGTGAAGAGGAGGATAAACCCTGTCTTATCTTGTCCTTAAAGTACATATTAAGATCTTGGGCATTGATGGAGGTTGGTGGAATGTGCACAGGAGGGTTCAGTAGGCAGGTTATCTTAGTCCCTAGAGGGTCTACACTTCTAAAAAATTTATAAAAAGGAGTGAAGGAAACTGAGACAGGTGCTGACCCACACCAAGCAAGTGTTACAAATGAGAAGAAATGTATAAATCAATAAATAGTTAAATCAATGAAAATCCCCTTCAGTGATGAGCGTGGTGGTGAATGAATATTTGGTGGTAGGTTTCTCAAGCCTATATGATAGAGCTTATTCAACAAGGATAAAAGTATAACAAGGGTTTATTAGTAAAACATTATAAATACAGAAAGTACATCTTGAAATAACTAGTGAAATGCGAAGCAACTGTGCTCCATGCCTTGTAAATGAAAGAATGTGCAAACAGGTGGCTGGGGGAGCTCCTAGGCAGCCTGATAGATGGAAGTCCTGTGAGCATGGAGAACACTGGTTACTGGAGACACAGAGGGTGGAGACTACTGGCTGACGCGTTTTGGGCAGGCTTGCTCTTTCTCAAATCAGCTTTGTCTATTCCTTTTTTGCTGTAGTCTGTACTTCAGGCAAACTTGATGTCAAGTATTGAAATCTAATATTTAGTGTTTAGGATTTTTCTCTGTAAAAGTGTGATGAAATTAATTTGTATGGTATTTTGTACTACATTTTTTTCATAAGGACAAATGTGATCTCTTTATTATGGTTACTGTGTATTGAAGAGGATATGTTACTTATTTATGCAATTATTTCTTGCCTCTCCAATGAGTATGTTTATAACTTGCTTTATTGGTTGTTTGTATATTTTCTGCGTGTTCAGGTTGTTGGAGGAAAAATGACGGAAACAGGACGTCTTGGTGCCTTCATCACCAAAGTAAAGAAGGGGAGCCTTGCAGATGTTGTAGGCCATTTACGAGCAGGTATGAAATGACTGTGTGCTAGTTACTGATTTCCTTGATTTTAATTAACTTTTCAGATTTACACCAATACCAGAGTTTCTGTTTTAAGCTATTATCATTTATTTATATAACACTTTTTTATTTGTCAGTATAGTACAATTAGCACCAAAATGAAACAAACAATGATAACAGTTCAAAACATATCACTATTAGAATGTATGTAATCAATTCACTTGGGTTTGGGAAAATATAACTTCAACATTCCCTAAATACAAATGCATACACATTCATCAGTTAGCTGTATATATATTTAAATAAGCAATAACATTAATATCGCCCATGTCCATATTAAAGAGACGTTCATGGTGTAATAGTGCTAAAAAAATGCTAATGAAAAGTGCTAATGAGCCCTATTACACTTGCATTCTAAGTTCCGTGCAGTGGAGTTTAAGTGGAAAGGGCTGTGCTTCCCTTCCACCTTCCAAGGTGGGTGGGGAAAAGCATTTCCACTTTACAGTCTGGGGGGGTTTTCCCACTTAAGTGCGGATCAGCGGTCGGATGGACTGCTGATCCGCAAGTGTGACTTAAGGCTGTCCCATGGCAGCCTAAGCCACACTTTTTGCGAACGAGAGAGGTAAGTGACAGTACTCCCCTCTCTCGTGTGGAATTAAATACCCCCCGCACATACGAAAACCATGCGGGGGGGGATGCGGTCCATTATTTATATTTTTTTGCATTTTTCTTTAGCAGCAACACAAGTTGCTAAAACAAAATCAATTATTTACACAGAGACCATTTGCAACTGAATTCTACATAAAACATGCACAATGTGCAGACTACAATTCAAATGCTTGAAAATTACTTAGTTGCTCGAATACAGTGGAAGACCCCATTCTGCTAGTATGCATGCAGTGAGGAGCTCTACCCATTGCCACTATACAAAACTACATCCACAGAAAGCTTTTAATATAGGCCTTTTTTTGTAGGTATGAATGAAATACATATAGCATGATCCTTTACCACAGTAAAACTCTAGCAACCAATCAGAATATATTGTAGAGTTTGTAGAACTTTCAGCCAATAGTCTTTACAGCATAAGTATGTTACCAGTATCAGGAACCTAAATGCTCTGACTGAAATAACATGGAATGTATATCAAGAACTGTTGTATAATCTTCTGGAGTTTTGGCAAGTATGGATTTTGCAATTATCTTATCAGCTGAGAAATATGGTTTATAAAGATTTCCATCGCTTTTTCCAGTTATACATTCAAAATGATATTTCACCATATAGAAAGTAATAACTACAGTAGTAACTGACCTAATAAGCTCCTCATGTTGTACAGCATGTAACTATTTTAGCTGTGTATACAAATAAATGCAATGTCGTTTTGTCTTTAGGGTAAATAGAAAAGATATGCCCTATGTGATCCTGGGAAAATAATAATTATTTTATGAATAAATGAATAGTAATAACAAATTATAATTTATTGTGTTTTCTGTTGGAATCAGAGACCTTCTTATCAGATATTTAACTATTAGGTGGGTTCTTGAATAATAATAATAAAGTAGGGGCATTACAAAGCCGTTACGTTTGAACCACCATTCCCTTCCACTTTTGGACTATTTAAGGCAGGGTTCTGCATGCGAAAGGGCTGGATATTAAATTCCATATGTTAGGCTCCGATGCGGAATCTGCTCCATTATATTAATATTTATATAAATATTTTACTCATTTTTCCCAGCATTCCTGATATATTACTGCACTGGATCTGGTTTAAATATGTGGAATAAAGAAGGCTGTAGTGCTTATCTGGGAATTGCCTAATACCTAAGTACACCATGATGAAGTCTAAAATGACAGGAACCCACTTATTCAATTTAATAAATTTGACTGCAGATCAAGAGGTCTCTGGTTCACATCCAGTTGCTCCTTTGGCTGGAATTGTCCTCCCAAAACGTGTCCATCAGACAGAAGCAAAGTTAGTTGAACACATTGGGTTAGATCCAGAACTCCGCTTGCAATCCTTTTACTAGCATAGCGTATTTACGCGTGGGTACCTTCTATACACTCTCCTTGGCACACCCCTTGAATGTACGTATTTTGTCCGAGTTCCGCTTTCCAAACCCTACATTATCTTTAGCCCACGTAACCCATGTACGTGAATGTCCCTTACGTTCACATTTACGCTACATTACGGAGCGTATTTTCTATGGTACGCATACACAGTACTTACCAAAAGGCGATTTTACGTGTCCGCCATGCGGAAATTTGCTCACAAGCGTTGTTCTGGATCTGCCCCATTGACCTAAATTTCTGGCTTTTTAATGTTTTTTCAATAACTAAGAAAGAAGGTAAGAATGTAGGAATAGTTTCATGGTATACAATTTGATTGCAGATCAATAAGACTTACATTCCAAGTAAAGGCCCTTTTTAAGCAGATGACTGTCCTATCTTAATGCAGAATTAGGAACAGAGAGCTACAAGACAGAGTGCCCAGTTTCCAGACTCTAGGGGCCAGATTTACTAAGCTGAGGAAAGGAAAAATGGAGATGTTGCCCATAGCAACTGATCAGATTCTAGATGACATTTTCTAGTATGTAATAGGAAAGTGAGAGCCAGAATCTGATTGGTTGCTAAAAGCAACATATCGACTTTTCCTTTCCCGCAGCTTAGTGAATCTGGCCCCAGTTGTCTAAGTGATGAAATGGCTAATAGAAAAGGCATTTTCCAAGATGAGCGCATTCTGCTGCATTTGCAATGCAAGTAGACCGAAAGGGCCAAAACCTGGATGTTAAGTGGACCTAGCTTAAGTCCTACCTCTAGACCTTCCTGGAATATAGATAACTGGAATGAAACACTTTTTATCGCCCTGATGCGGGAGACGCTCTCAGCTCCAAGGCGCTTCGTGATTTTATGAAACTCCACCATCTTTATGACTCCTGGAGGGTACGCGACCCTCTGGCTAAAGATTATTCCTTCTTCTCCCACCCTCATTCCTCCTACTCCCGTATCGACATGATTCTGCTCAGCCATGACCTCACTGTTAAACTTGCTGATGCCCATATTCTCCCCCGCACTTGGTCCGACCACGCCCCAATAGGAGCGGATCTCGTGAATCCGGCCTCTTCATCCCCACGATTTACCTGGCGCATAAATGACTCAATCTTGCGAGATCAGAGCCATTTCACGACCCTTAACTCCGCTTTAGAGGAATACTTTTCGCTTAATTCCCCCTCCACCGCCTCACCCATAACTTTATGGTATGCCCACAAGGCGGTTATGCGAGGCCATCTCATATCCATTGCTGCCAGACTCAAACGTGAATATTTGGCTAAGACTTCTCACCTTACAGATACCCTCACAACTTTAGAGAACTCACACAGATCTTCCCAGGACCCGGCTCTTTTAGCTCGTATTGCGTCTGTGAGGCAGGAACTTAACACACTCCTCACGGCTCATGCGGCCAATAAATTGCGGTGGCTGAACCAGTCCTTCTACGAGAAGGGGGATAAAGCGGATAGGCTACTTGCTGCCAAGCTACGCTCCAAGCAATCTGCTCGTAACGTCCTGGCCATTCGGTCCCCCACAGGCACCCTCCTGCATGATCCCCAGGCAATCCGCTCGGCTTTCCAGCAATATTATCAGAGACTTTACAACTTAACTGCCCCTGCCACTACTTTTCCTCCCGGCCCTAGATCTTCCATAATAAACGACTTCCTTGCCCATATTAATCTCCCATCCCTTCACCCTGATCAAGCTTCCTTGCTCAATAAAGAAATTTCGCTAGAGGAGTTCTCGCTTGCAATAAAATCCCAAAAAGTAGGCAAGTCCCCAGGACCCGATGGATACTCCACAGCCTATTATAAGCGCTTTGCTCCTCTCCTACTCCCCCACCTCCACTCCATGTTCAATGCAGTCCTGTCTGGTACCCCTTGGCCTCTAGAGGCATTGGAGGCTAGGATTACTGTGATTCCTAAAGAGGGTAAGGATCCCCAACTTTGTGCAAGCTACAGGCCCATTTCTCTCCTTAACATCGATATCAAGCTCTATGCTAAAATCCTGGCCATGAGACTAAACCTGGTCCTACCCTCCCTGATTCATTATGATCAGGTCGGCTTTATCCCAGGTAGGCAGGCCAGAGATAACACTCGGCGAGCCTTAACTCTGATTCACATAGCTAGAACTCGTGGTGCTCCTTCGGTGATTCTGTCCCTTGACGCTAAGAAGGCGTTTGATAGACTCTCCTGGGACTTTCTAGATCAGGCTCTGCAAAAATTTGGCCTTAGTGGCCCGTATCTCGACGGTATTCGATCCCTATACTCCTGCCCCTCTGCGAGGGTAATGGTGAACGGTGCCCCTTCCCCTCCGCTGTGAATTAACAATGGTACCAGACAGGGATGCCCCCTCTCCCCTCTAATCTTTGCCTTGGCAATTGAACCCCTAGCGGCGGCGATTCGTCAATCGCCGGACATCTCCGGCATCCAAATAGGCCAGCAGGACTATAAGTTGTCCCTTTTTGCAGACGATGTGTTGCTCACCCTCACAAATCCGCGAATCTCCCTGCCAAATTTGTTCATTACCCTGCAGCAATATGGCCAAGTGTCGGGGTTCAAAATTAATTTATCCAAGTCCGAAGCTCTCCTTTTAAATACCTCCCCTCTTGAGAGTCAGCATCTTACATCAACCTTTCAATTTAAATGGCAAAAATCCAAAATGCGATACCTAGGTATATATCTCACCACCTCATACCACTCGCTATATGATGCCAACTACCCAGCGTTAATAGATAAAGTTAAATCTGAGCTTTATTCCTGGAGGCACCTCTTGCTGTCGTGGCTGGGCAGGATCGTGGCGATTAAAATGACTTTCCTCCCCAAGCTTCTATACCTTTTTCAAACCCTCCCTGTTCAGGTTCCAAACACTACATTTACATCTCTCCAACGCTCTTTGGTCCGATTTGTTTGGAATCATCGCCCCCCCCGAACTCGCCTGGCACTGCTCAAAAAACCTACCACCCAGGGGGGCAGAGGTTTTCCAGACCTTAAGCTTTATTATCAGGCGTCCCAACTCAGTCACATTGTAGCTTCCTACACCCCCCCCCGGGTAAACTGGTGTGGGTGGATATTGAAACTACCTACCTGAGATTGTCCTCGCTAGCATCTGTGTGGGGGATCCCAAGAGCTGGCCGTCCCGCCGCTATGCTTTCTCTTCCCACAATGGCACATTCAATTTGGATTTGGGACCTGTGCAGACCCCATGTAGCTGCTCCACCCCTGACCTCCCCACCTATTACCCTTGTGGGACAACCCAGCCTTCCCTCCAGGTCAGTCAAAAGCATTTTTTTTCCCGTGGAGTTGCCTTGGAGTTCGTTGTGCGCACGACTTTCGGGTGGGAGGGGAGTGGATTTCCACTTCCTCCATGCCTGAGAAATTCCCTAACTTTACCTATAACCCTTTTCATCTTTTTTAAATCCGGCACTACTTATTGACTCTGCCCCCCGCAGCTCGACTTGCGTCCCCTTCCGCGTTTGAAAATCTTTGCCTTACGGCCCCCCTCCACCAAGGAATGATATCTACTCTCTACGCCATCCTAATGGAGGTCCACGTTGGCCCACAGGATAAGCATGAGAGAGATTGGGAGCGAGATTTGGGCCCCTGCCCTGACGATGAGGAACCCTGGGTGGACATCCGCCAAAACATCGCTAAATCTTCCATATGCACCAAAATTAAGGAAAATGCCTATAAAATCTACTATAGATGGTACCTCACACCTGAACGCCTCTCGAAGATCTTCCCTTCTGCCTCCCCCCAGTGCTGGCGCCACTGTGGAGGCACGGGGACCCTCCTTCACGTCTGGTGGACTTGCCCTAAATTGGTTCCATTCTGGGATATGGTTTAATCTATCTTAATGACCCTCCTCCCCTCCCTGCCCCTTAAAAACCCTTGGACCCACCTTCCATGTTATCCTTTCCCAGACACGGACGCCCTATCCCGTAGACTAGCCTCTCATATCTTGGCTGCGGCCAAATGCCTGATAGCCAAAGCCTGGAAACAACCAGCCCCCCCCCCCCTCCTTGGGAGCTTTGATATCATATATCTGGTTTGTCGCAGGCATGGAGAGAATGACTGCTTACCTAAGGGGTTCAGAAGAAACATACTATAAGGTGTGGTCTCCCTGGATTATTTTACAAACCCCCACCCAACCCTTTGGGGGCCTAAATTTACTTCCTGATTAATTTAGTAACTCTGGTTCTTTGCAGCTGCCTTTAAGTCCACTATTTCGTGTATCTCCGATAATCGGTCCGCTCCTACGGTCTTTTGCTCAATGATCCTCCCCTTTCCCCCCCCCCCACCCTCCCCC
>WWET01002368.1:129700-160767 GCA_011038615.1 Limnodynastes dumerilii
ATAGGCACTCCACAAAAAGAAAATCCTTGCTGAGGTGCAATCAGGAAATATATATATAGTAACAGTGTTAACGGTGAACAGTGATTTGCTAAGATGCAGACCTTTTGTGTATATTCTTAAAACATTAGCATTGTGAATAGTTCCGTCAAACCAGTTACATACAGCGTTAGGTTAAAGTTACTATATCGGTTGGTAACAGTAACCCAATATTATACCGTCTTACCTCATAGTGTATCTTTCCTCTCAGATTCTTATAGAGTTAGAGACTGCACTATTAGACGATGAACCTCACTGGTATAAACTACAAACACACGATGAGTCTTCACTACCTCTGCCTCAGCCATCACCTTTCATGCCAAGGAGACATGTGCATGGAGAGAATTCTAGCAAAAAATTACAAAGTAAGTGCCCAGTAATGAATGTAACTGTTTTAGTCACATAAAAAATATGTCTTCTAAATTTGTAATGCATAAATCCTCTTGTGCTGCATACAATGATCATCTATACTGGTTTGCTGTTGTACAGGATCTCAGCGAATCATTGATAGTGACTTCTCAGATTTTGATGTTGATGATGGTATTGGAGTTGTACCTCCAGGTGCGTTGGTAAAAGGCATGGTCCAATTCTCTTTGCTTTTTGCTTTGTTTCACTGATCCAGACTTCTGTAGGATGTTCATTTTGGAGATTCAGTGTATTGTGGAGATTAATGACTTAAGCATCCTACTGCACGTGAATAAAAACATTCTCAACATTGTAATATAACAACGTTTGCCTTCATATATTATCAAAATATTAAACTATGGGGTTATTGAATATTTGACTTCACAATGCTCTGAGCTAATAAATGTAACATTAATTTAAGAGCGTGAATATCATGACATTAAATAATGTGCCTAGATCCATAGACTTGTCTTATTTGTTTTTGTTCTGCTTGTTGAATTAACTAGTCCTTAGTTCCCATGAAATGTCGCTGTTGCACGGTAGTAATAACAATGCATGATGCATGGCTGGCAATTTATATTTTGCATTAAGGATAGAAAATAGAGATTTTATTATGCTACCCAAATAATGTTTAAGCAATACATCCCAAGGCCGTCCCAGTACTTTGAAATAGTACATGGTTTCAAAATATTTAAGGGCTTATTAAGAATTTTTCAATGTATAATTGTATCAATGGGCCTTTGTTAGTTTTTGCACTCACATATAAAAAGCATGAAAAATGCCAAATAATGAATTTGTGATCATCATATGTGCCTTGGCCTGATGATCATGACAGTTGTCAGGTAAGCAAATACAGTGAAATATACTGAAGTTCCACCATTAGCAAATCATTCCTATAATACTCTAAATGACACCAGTGCTGATCCAAGAAGATTTTAACCTGAAAGTAATATGAGACTGTATTGACTTTTAGACATGAAAAAACGTCTAGAATGTCACATTACTTTATATCTAAAAAGTTATATATATAATAAATCCAGTGTAACTTGTATATGATTTTTTTGTGCCTATATTTCTTTGGTGCTTTTAATATTATTGAGCTTAACGGCAAAGTCAAGTTTGTGATCAGTTGGAAAACCGCTTTAAGCTGATCTGACTGTATACAGGGTATGTAGAAAGATGTACATACAGTACAACCCTGCGCTGCCTAATTTGCACTTAGCAGAGCAACTACAGTACCTGCCCTGAACCACTTACCATTACTGGAAGCTCACCATGAGCTATGAGGGAGATATAGTCTACTGTATAGTGACTGAATACACACAAAGTTATAATATGCATCTTAGAGGTTGAAGGAAGCAGGGAATATCAACTTATTACATTTTTCATTATTTATCGCCATTTACTAGTGTATATGTTCCCATTTCTTTCATTCAAATATGGCTATTATTTTATGTTTTACTTTTGGTGCTGATTATATTGCACTGATACCGAATGGATTTCTATATTGCCATAACGCATTTCCTGCCTGTAATGATATAATTGAGCTGCATTGATATCGCATAGGTTACAGACTCAGAATGAATTTCATATTGTGTATAGGTAAGGTGTGAGACTTGGAACTAAATTTACTAAACATATCAAAAGGAAAAACTGACATATTGCCCATAGCAGTTTAGTAAATCTAGCCCTTTAATTCTTTCAGTATGGTAGACGTTACATTGGATTACCATTCCATACTATCGCATAGCAGGTCTTAATAATTGACTAATGGATCGACTATTGGAAACTGTAGTGGAAGACTTTGTAGCAGTCAGTACACTTTATATTTTACATCATTGCATCTTCTTCCTTGTACTGTAAATTCCCAGACTTGACCATCTCTAATTGATTGATGATTTTTTTGTTTAGCTCACCTGATCAACTTTAGTAGTTGTTATACCAGAAATATTTACTTTATTTATGCATTTATTTTTTGATGTTCCAGAGTCTGTAATGTACAAATTACTATTTATAAAGCTAGCTTACATGTAGCATATAT
This sequence comes from Limnodynastes dumerilii, assembly GCA_011038615.1. Lineage (NCBI taxonomy): Eukaryota > Metazoa > Chordata > Amphibia > Anura > Limnodynastidae > Limnodynastes > Limnodynastes dumerilii. The sequence goes on from WWET01002368.1 coordinate 132,183, forward strand.
TGATAAATAAGAGAATGAATGTTATATCCTTTAAGAACTGGAGAAAGTACGTCATTTTCTAATGTTTCCAGCTTAAGGACAATTAGGTAGCATGGGCTACATTTTTCCCATTCCACATTCTTCCAGGTATGTCTTATAAAACCTGAAAAACAGGATTCAATTTTGTCACTCTCCTTGCAAATTTCTTTAATCTTTTCCATATACATGTCACAAACCGAGAGGTGCATTGCAGTTGATTTATTAGATGCAGATCAGAGCAAAACTAATCTAAGGCAAGCAATGACAAAGCATATAGACCAGCATATTGTGTCATCAGGGTGGAAGGGAAATAGCTTGATAAAGAATATGCAGAAAGATACAATGAAATATCAAAACCAGTACAGAATCCAAAATAACACAGAAACGGGCAATCTAAAGTCAAAGAGAACTGAGGACTAGAAGTATCGCTTATCTAAGCAATAAGGTGCAATAAGTCACAGTTAATGAATAGAAAGATACCTGACAGCTGACAAATAGCAGATCCATTGGTGGGTTTGGAGTCCAAATCTGGGACACTGATGGCCTCTGTGGTGAAAGAGGTACTTCAGAGGCTAACTGAACATTTCCTGCAACTACATTTATCAGAGTTATTAATGCTTAAGAATTACTTAGAACATTTGTGTTATATTAACTGTTTAAGATTCAGCAAAATATTTTAAATAGGTAGCAGCACTTTAAAGTTTTTCATATGATCATATTTACAAGTTTTTTTTATATCTTGTCTTGTTCTCATCACCATTATTTTGTTGTTATTGTAATCTTTTAATCATCACCACTGTTCTTAAGTAGATATCACTGCTCCATACTTGTATTTAGTATAGATATACACTATTATTTTGAGATGTCAATAGTAGAAAAATGTAATATGCTTTAACTGTATAGTACATCAGGTTATATTAGAGTACTTTAATGTAGACTTAATATGCATGCTAAATTCTAATCCAACACAATTTAATTTAACTGAAAGGCAGTTGTTTGGGGGACGCAACATAGATTTTAAACTTGCTTATAATTTGAATATATAATTTCATAGAAGTAATTCACTGGCTGAAGTTCTGGGATACAACAATGTTTATATTTGTTTTATTTCTACTGACTGCAATACAAGAAGTTTGAAAGATTTTAATGTCTTGCTTTAATGTTACTAGGTTCAAGGTCTAATGCTAGACAGAGTCGATCAACAACATTGACAGTGCCAGAACAGCAAAGAGTGACCCATCATCGATCACGTTCTGTATCACCTCACCGTGTTGATGATCAGGGCAGGACCCGCTCACGCTTACCAAATGTGCCATTACAGAGGTACGTGGCTCTTTTTCCATACTGACAAAAATGTAGACCGCTGGTTCACGTGTTATGCAGATGCTGGCTTTGTTGTCCACACTTTGTTGATGATTTTTTTTTTTTACTGTTATTTTATCATTTCAATATTTTCAATAATCTTTTCTTTCACATTGAATCTAGTGTATAAGCAGTGCAAAAGTAATGTTACAGATAAAATCTCTGAAATTACCTGCAAATAATCCGCATTATTGTTTAATATTTGGGGGCTGATTCAGAGATTGGGAGTAAAGGCAAAAGAGGTGCCAGTGTACAGCTCGGCTAAACCATTTTGCTAAGTAAGGGGAGCTAATTCATTTTAAATATTATGCATGCAGGGAAAATACTTTACATTTGCACATAGAACTCAGATACTGCATAGCTGTATGGTTAATCTACAACATAGAATTCAGCTAAGAAACTTCACCTCTCAATTGTAATTCTGCTTTTACAAATTAAATTAGTCTCCCCTTACAATACAACATGGTATTGCTCAGGTGTAAAAAGGGTGGAGACTCTGAATCAGCTCCTTGACTTAAAAATAATTCAGTGTTTAATTGTTTTAATATTATGGGCCTCATCTGGAGTTTAATTGTTTATACCACAGGATCCCAGAGCTAAAGGTCCTGCTAGCCCTGGGCTGCACAATCAAGACATCTCTCCATTCTGATTTTAGCCTCTTTTACATCCTAGGATGTATTTCTGTCAGCCATTGTTTACTTTAAGTTTTCTGACTCGAAAGCATGTAAATTACGAGAGTATCATAGGGCTGGATCCAGACCAACGCACATCTTACGGACGTGCGTGGTCTTTAGTTACGCCAGCATAGCGGGGAGTGTACGCCTCCTGCACTCCACGCTCAAGGTAGTAAAATCTGGACACTTATGTGTCCGTAGCCCAGGATCTGGGCCATAGTTCTTAAGGCGGTATGGGATGCAAGCAATTAGCATGGATTCAAACAAATGCCAATGCTGACTGACTGAAATGCACAGAAGATTAGCACAATTCTGATGTCTGGATTTGGCATTATTTGATTAATTATACTATTTTAAAAAGTTTGTTTGAGTTTGTTGGCAGACACTGTCAGCAGAAACAGCCATTTATCCATTTTATTATAATGTCAGTGGTTGTTTTACTGTCTTTTTTTCTGTGTGCTGCTGCCCTTTTTTCTGGATAAGAATGTCCTTCTTTGCCCAAACGTGCAGGAGTCTAGATGAAATTCATCAAATGAGACGATCACGCTCTCCAACAAGACACCATGATGCCTCACGCGGTCCAGTAATTCACAGGTCCAGGAACTCTGATAGTCAGTATTTATCTGATCAAGAAAGGTATGTGTATCTGACAAACCAAGAATACTTTGTTGCAGCTTTTTCCATTGGTACAATCATATATGGTTAGTAATAAATCAAAATGCATAATGCACTGCTGATTAATATATAAGGATCAGATCCAGAACTCTAATAGCAGCAGAAGAAGTGATCTGATGACAGGTCCCCTCTGATCCGGCCTTTTATGCGAGTATGTGGGTGCCACTCCCCTTGCTTGCTTGGCCTTCCAAGCCCTGACCTATACTCTATTTGCATTTGAGGAATATATGTAATTCTATTTCTCCATTGCTTCCTCACTTGGAATTCCTATTCGGTAAAATATGCAGTATTTGAATTACATTTTTATGTACTGTATGTCATTTATCTTCACAGAGGTTCCGGTTTCTATGGTGTTAATATCAAATTAAAAAATGTTACAGCCAAAACCATAATGTTAGCTGTGTAATTGCCAAAATTCTTTTAACAGCAGGGGCTAACATGCCAACACTTATAAGTTCTGCATGTTCTGGTATATAGTAATAATGGGCCGGATTCAGAGCTCCGGCCGGAATGCAATTGAGGCCGGAGTTCTGCAAAAAGTGCTACTGCGCTTGCGCAGTAATTTTGGAACGTAATCTATGTTACTTCTTGCAATGTAGATTGTGTACACGCGGTTTTAAAGACCTACATTATTATCAATTATTTATAGGGCGCCACAAGGTGTCCGCAGTGCTGTACAAAATACAACAACAAAATACAGTACAGACATACAGGGTAGGGATGGACAGCATAGCACATGATAAAATACAATATAAATATATAACTATCACAAAAGTAAGAAATAGAGTATTCCTTACCTTGCTCCACTCTACTCTCTCCTTTCTACTGTTCCCACACTCTCCTCCATGCTGTCCCCACTCTCTCCACATATGCTGTCTGACAGGTGTCTGTTAAATAAAAGAATGCAGATCAGGTAACCCTGCATTCTAAAACCTGCAATTACATATTACACCCAAACAAAGACACAACAAAAGATAAGATAATATTGGGGCAAGAATAACCCCAATGGGAAAGAAGGGTCTGGTTCCCAAAATCTTAATAGAGAACTAGTCCTATAAATCTTAATCTTTCCATTTGAGATAAATAGATAGATGGATGGATGGATAGATAGACAGGCAGAAAAATCTTACTTGTTAATAACAAATATAAGTAAAATAAATTAGATTTATGTGTCTCTAGACTTGTACCATTCACACTCTGCACTGTTTTAATTTTCCATGTCATTTTCTTACCTTTGGAAGTGCTTTGCATTACTTTGTTTATTTACTTTATGGAAAAATAAAAAGTTGTTTTCTAGTTGTATATTAATCTTTTAACGTTAAACCTGGTTTAAAATAAATATATTATATTCTGTTATTTTTTTTACTAGGGTGATAGCGAAAGTTATCAAGGAAACACAGTCCATTTCAGTACATAAAGCGTTAAGTGAATGTTCTTTTGAGTCCATGGAACTAATATATAACCATTCTCTAGGAAGACTAAATGTCCCATATGGTAGATAAGATCAAACAAGAGGAGTTCTATAATTAGTAATTGGTAACAGCTCTCTCTGTTCCTGTAAAGCTATGTTCCAGGAGTCTAGCTTATTCTTATCTGATTGGAAAACCACTTAACTGACAAAGTTTATTCTCCAGATGTTTATCACAATAAAATGCTACTGTATCACCTTGTAGGTAAATGGTTATCTTTATTCTGCCAGGTATTCGTATTAATATTCCTTAGAGTCAAAGGCTGCATCAGAGGCATCTGAGACAAAGATGCAACAATGTCACATCCACATTGAAAATGTGTGTTTGTTCCAGGGGCACTCTACAAAATGCTTCCTATAGCCTTCAGTGTCAGAGGCATTATGGACCTCTTAAGACTGCTTGATAATTATTTATTTTTTTTGACAATATGTTTTATTGATTTTTCAGAAGGTTATAGGGAAGGGGTACAGAAAGGAAAAAGGTTAAGGGAGAATGTTAATCCCATGAGGGATAAATAAATACAAGCAAATAAGCATAAACAAGGCGAGTATCCAACAAGCTTGATAATTATTATAGCCAAAGAGCCATATTCAGAGAACCGTTTTCATGGCGAGTTGCGTGCGTATTTTTAGGTATGATTCAACTGCGCATGCGTAGTAACTTTTTGTATGTAGTTTACATTGACTATACGCGCGTAAGTGCCTCATGGATGGACTTGTGAATCGCACTTTGGTACATACGCCTGGATATGCGACACAAAAATACGCATGTGAAAATTTTTATAAAAATGGGTGGGGGAAGGCATTTAAATGAAGCTTTGTGGGCGCAACTAACATGAATTGAACATACGGAGGACACATACACACACAACTGCTCACAGAAAGTTACAAGTGGTGTATGGAAGCGGAAGTCACCGACAGCACGGCCGAGAGAGGGGAGTGTCGGGTGTGAGGGGGTTTGGCCTACACTGGCCGTGCAAATAATGGCGTTCCTTCATGGAAACGGTTCTCTGAATACGGCCCAAGATCATTAGGGCAAAGAAACTCTGCAGAGACATAAGTACCACAACAAGCACTAGAGTATAAAAACCAAGGACCAGATCCAGACTCCTCCATGCTTTCCATGCGTGCGAGAGAGGAGAATGAAGTCCTCCTGGCACTTTCCTCTCTCGTTCGGTACATGGGTGACTTACGCTGCCATAAGGCAGACTTAGGTCATACTTGCGCATCAGCGGCCCATCCAACTACTGATCCGCTTGTAAGTGGGGGAAATCTCCCCCACTGTACAATTTACATGCTGCCCTCTGCCTACCTTGGCGGGTAGAGGGTAAGCACAGCCCCTTCCCATGTAAATGCCATTGTCTGGAACTATGTTCCGTACGATGGTAGTAAAATTAGTGTTATGTTAGTGTTACGTTGATGTCACACATGCACCCTCCAGTTCATTTAGCCCACTTACGCACCTTGCATGTGTAAGTGGGTTATCGTTACTAAATCTGGATCTGGTCACAAGCTCCATGTTGGCAGCATTGCTGCTAAAATTGTTAAAAAAATAAAATAAAATTATAGTTAAAAACACTAATTTATTCCTTACCTTGTCCCTGCTCTCGCCTTCTCGTCCTCTTCCGTCCTGTCCACATTCTATCCTTTGGATGAATGCCAATCAAGTTAACATGTCTTCATGTCCCACCAACATACTACACCCATTTTTATGGCAGTCAATGCTAACATGCTGGGGATTTTTAAGGAATTGTTTTCACCTTCTTTTCCATCTTATTACCCCTGAAGATGCACAGGAGCAGGTGCCTACATCATTATATACTTTGTAACCCAAAGACAAAACATTAGCAATTAGACCAAAAAGTACACCAATTCTATTGAAAGAAGATCAGAGTTCTTCTGGTTTTCATAAAGCTGAAAAATAAGCTTTGTATCCTGTGGAAAAATATTGACTATGGGATTGCAAATTGTTATGAAAAATATTTTTTTGCTAGATCAAAAGATTCTGGAGTCTGTAATAAGTCAGAAAACAGCTAAATACTTTATAAAGACAGTGTATATAAATAATACAATAATAAACATACATGATTTAGGAAGTGTCAATGTATAAATAAGAAATGTTTTTTGTTTATCAAGTTTGTTAATAGCTTGAAATAAACTTTATTTCAGTGAACTGCTTATGCTGCCAAGAGCAAAACGTGGACGAAGCGCAGAGTGCCTACATACCATCAGGTAGGGGGATTATAAGCTATAACAGATGTTTAAAGTTCACAGCAACATTTACTAAATAGTATATCATAGAGTTTGATCCCAATGAAAGTTTAAATACAAATTAATATTACACATGTTTACATGACATGTTTTTTTTTACTGGGAAAAATCATGCAAAGAGATTTCATAGGTTATCTAATTATGATTTTTTTTTGGTTAAGATATTTAAAATCCATTATCCAGTAACACACAGGCAGAGTGCCCCTTGTTTTTAATGCCACATGCATACAGAGGCTAAAACTGATGTTATAGTATAGGTGTAACATATCATTAAATCATTTTGTACAGAGCATAAGAAGTAAGTTGCATTATATAGTATACTTATTTGTTTTGTTTGTTTTTTTATATTAAACTGGATGTCTTTGTTGCAGTTCAATCCTTTTTTATGTAGTGCATCATTCAGTAAATTGCATGGTAATGCAATAAATATTCAACACTTTCTCTGTCAGTGCTTTTTATTGGAAGCCTCAAATATCAGAGAGGGGTATTCAGTTAGGCATTGCAGCGAGTGAAGCCAGAATGGGGAGGTAGCTGGTATGTGCCTTACACATGACATGTCCCATAGGGAACTGGACCAGAGTGCACAGATTTTCATATATTATGTCCATAGGTCTCTGCTCATTGCTCCTTTATTTCCTGATTTGATAAATGCTTTTTGTATAATGCACAATATGTTGACATGCTCCTACATGTCAGCCTTTCACATTCACACTAATTTCTCAGAATTTGGAAATAATTCTCTACTACTTTAGTGCACAAGTAAGAACTCACATGTGCATAATAAACACTTAGCAATTTGTAATTTTGGACCAGATTCAGAGTTTGGAAATACGAGAGGAAAGTTCACGGTTGCCGACTATCCCGAAATATCCAGGAGACTCACGAAATTTGGGCCGTTCTCCCTGTATCCTGGGGGAGCCAGCAAATCTTCTGCATGCCCCGACACCCAAACAATCACCTGTATAATCCCTAGAGTTACTAGGGATGGGCGGGACTGTCATTAAGTCCCGCTTTCAATAGTCGGCAATCATGGGAAAGTTACACCTGGGCAAAACCATTTTGATTTCAGTGGAGTCATATTTTATCTATTACAAACAGTATTATTGTTGAAAGGTGATGTTTCCCAGCCCAAGTCTAAATACAATGTAAAAGTGAAGCTAATCAGTATCTGTGTGCAATAAGCAAAAGCAAAGTATTCTCCCAGCATGCATAGAATAAAATTTGTTTGACTTCCCCTGAAATCAACATGGTTTTGTCCATGTGTAACTTTCCTCTCTTATTTTGAAATCCTGAATCGGCATGTGTTCCCAAAATTAACTGGAAAAACATAAACAAACAAAAAATAAAATACATTACTCGGTATATACCCAATGCACTACATTTCTAAGTTCCTACCTATATTGTATGAAGAATATAAAAAGGGTTTTGATTTAAAAGTGAGACAGTGCTACTTTTTTTTATTCTGGTTGGTGTTTCTAACTCTTAGACTCTTATGCTTTAAAAAATGTTTTTTGAAGGTTGCACTTATAAAACATTTTAATTATATTAGCTACATTGGGCCTGATCCAGACCTACGATCATGAAACGCTTGTGTGCGTAGCGTATTTACGCCAGCGTACCTCCGATGCACTCCCCCTGTTCGTACTTACTTTTGCCATCTTACGCTGAGCAAACCCTACCCTAACTTTTCCACATGTAGCCGCTGCCATCGTAAAGCTCCTTGCGTAGTTATGGCGCTTAGCACGCCCATACTGTACAATTTAAATGGCTCACTCCGCCCTCAGTGCGTATTTACCGCTTTCGTATGGTTGGCTCGCCCATCGAGCATAATAACGAAGCTGGTACGCTCATGGCCCATACGCTTAGACTTTCGTAGCGTAACATCTGCCCCGAGCATGCGCAGTAAGTACAAATGGCCGGTTTTACGCTTACGACCATCGTAAAAACGCACCCGAGCGTACGTCTGGATCAGGCCCGTTGTGTATAACAGTCAATTAGTTAGTATTGGCCAGTCTAGTGCAGAATAAACAGAGGAAAGGGTAAAATGACTTCATCACATAAATGTTTATTGTTGAGTTTTGCAGATGTTTTGTTGTTATTGTTGGATCGTACGTCTGCTATATTTTAAGATGGAAAAATACGTTGAAATATTTCGTTTTATCTTTTTTTAATGTAGGGTGGAGAAATAATCAATAAAGCTCTTGTGCATTTCTCATGAAATGCTAAAGTTTTTATTATTAATCCTTGGTTAAATGGCCACATATATAAAAATACATAAACATTGTTTATGCATTATTTTCTTTATGACTGTGACATGGATATATATATATATATTATGTAGGGTTGTACTCTGCAATTTCTACCAAATTAGAGGGGGTAGCTGAGTACAACATTATTATGAGTTACATTGCTCCTCTTTACAAATAAGAAAGGAAAGGAGAAAAGAAATTCTCCAGACGTTCAGCACTAGTAAATTGATATAGTGGAGAGGTAAAGAAAATGCATCAAAAATATATATAGATAGGAAGAGAATTAAATCAAAAAGCCTAATGCTGCTCTCTGGGAGATCGCTACTTCCCCAATAAATATAGAAATATACAGAAAAGAGGTAGGAGGGCTATACAGGACAAGAAAATTTAATTCTTAAAAAATGCCAAACATATGTTAAGGTTAAAATTTTAAAATAAAAATAGTACATATATGGTAAAATGGTCAAATTTGACTTAACTATAGTGCAAGAACACTTAATACAATCAGGGGCCCCTGAAATAAGTCCAGCTGGTAGGTGATGGTAACCAAGATTGAGTTGTATAATGTATAGTTCCTCCTTCAAAACAGTAAATGATATGTTTATTAGATCCAGTTAAATACGATGGACTTCAATGGCATAAAGCAATAGATACAATTTGCACTGGTTAGAGCACGATGATAAATGGTATGTAGGACCTCTGCTATGAGCTCTTTCTCCCGTGTTATGATATGTGGAATATTGTCACTCACGGTTCTGAGGTCATATTCGGCTATAGGTGGTCAGCACACAGGTAAGTCGACAGCTGGAGGTGGTTAGCATGAGCTCACGAGGGTGCTCCAACGCCCAATGTCCGCACAACAGATGACGAAAGAGGGATAAAGAACGCCTGTGGTAGCTGATGGTATTAGATGCTAATTGAATAAACACACAAGGATTGGAGCCGCCTGATCGAATAGAGGCAATGCATAGAATGCTCCGGAGTAAGTCTATGTTGGATCGTAGTAGGAGGGAGTCTCCAATAAAGTTGGATGTAATTCAACTTTGAAGGATGTGCTCGTGCTCAATGTGCTACTTACACTGACGCGTTTCTCTAGTAAATGGTTTTATCAAAGAGTGTGGAAGTTGATTCAATCAGGTGGTATAAATAGTGCAAAGCATATAATGGGTTCAAAAACAGGTGCAATTTTTTTATTTTATTTTTACTTTATTTCATATTTTTTTATCTTTTATTTCTTATTCTTGTCTTTCATTTTTGCAACTTTATTTTATTTTCTATATGTATATCACTGTGGATGATATGATGTATTATTTATTTTGACAACATGAAGTGTTTACCAATTTGCATTTTGCTGCCGTTACCACATAACCAAGAGCATTATACTTGAATTACCTCTACTCAAATGGCACCTGTTTTTAAACCCATTATATGCCTTGCACTATTTATACCACCTGATTGAATCAACTTCCACATTCTTTGAGAAAACTATTTACTGGAGAAATGCATCAATGTAAGTAGCACACTGAACATGAGCACTTTCCTTCACAGTTGAATTACATCCAACTTTTATTGGAGACTTCCTCCTACTACAATCCAACATAGACTTACTCCGGAGCATTCTATGCATTGCCTCTATTCACGCAGACGGCTCCGATCCTTGTGTGTTTATTCAATCGGCATTTAATACCATCAGCTACCACAGGTGTTCTCTAGCCTTCTTTCGTCATATGTTGTGCGGACATCGGGCGTTGGAGCACCCTCATGCTAACCACCTCCAGCTGTTGACTTACCTGTGTGTTGACCATCTATAGCCGAATATGACCTAAGAACCATGAGTGACAATATTCCACATATCATATCATGGGAGAAAGAACTCATAGCAGAGGTCCTACATACCATTTATCATCCTGCTCTAACCAGTGCAAATTGTATCTATTGCTTTATGCCATTGGAGTCCATCGTATTTAACTGGATCTATTAAAAATATCATTTACTGTTTTGAAGGAGAAACTACACATTATACAACTCAATCTTGGTTACTATCACCTACTAGCTGGACTTATTTCAGGGGCCCCTGATTGTATTAAGTGCTCTTGCTTATATGTTTTTCATCTATAGTTAAGTCTATATTAGACCATTTTACCATATATGTACAATTTTTATTTTTACATTTTAACCTTAACACATTTTTTAGGAATTAAATCTTCTTGTCCTGTATAGCGCTCCTACCTTTTCTCTGTATATTTCTTTACAAATAAGACACATCCCAAAACTGGTTATGATCTTATAAGTACTGAACACTTTCATTCAGTAACAGATTTACCCAATTTATTACAACAGCAACAAATCTTTAATAACTATTCAAAATGTATTCCTGCAGGAAAAAAAAAAATATATATTTTACTTAAAATGCTGTCTTGCCTTGTGCTTTTAATTAGGGTTATATAGAGCTCTTCCCCTGCACAGGGGGGTTTGGTATAAAATGTCAAAAGTGAAAGTGTCAGTAGGTCAAAATGTTGACAAGTCGATATGGTGATAGTTAAGTGTTATGTTAGTATTTGTTTGTAATGTCTGTAAACATAATGTAGCGCAGGCAACTTATAAAGAACGTCAGAAATGTAGTAATATAAATATGTTACTAACATAATACTCAACTTTTGACATTTTCACCTGTGGACTATTTAACCCATCAATATTTTGACTGTTGACATAATAACTGAATACCGAACAGAGCTCTCTTTCGTTCATAGTTTCATAGTTAATGTGTCTCTTTCACTAAAGGAGGGGTCGAGTATCATACTTTTTTCTATGTAGTTATGTGTCTGTCTTGTGTTGTTGTTGTATGTCTGCAAGCTATAAGCACAGCATGTGTATTTTTCTTAATAATTTTACTTTATAACAAAATATAATACACTGACGACACTGTACATAATAGCACAAATATAATTTTGATCTCAACCTTACTTTAATAGACAAAGGTGTTGTCAGGAAGTGAAACCTCATTTTACATGTGTATAGGTTTACAAGTGACAGTACACACATTCCATTTACTTATCCAGGGAATAAAGCTATGATGTTTCTGTCTGCGTAACCTATTTTGCTGAAGTACTATTGCATTCTTTCTTTGTGTTCTCTTGTGTTCTGCAAAACACAAGAAATACTGTTAGGCACAGTAAAACTTTGCCACCCAAGATGCCTTTGCTAGAGTTTGGTTCTCATTGGAGACTATACAGGTAAGAACTTTTGTTGTGGAGTTTACAGTTATGTGGTTCATGTATCAGTCAGTACGTTACTATTCCTTGAACAACAAAAAAGTGCAAATATTTTCAAGGGTATGGACGAAAACGTGGTGTCTGCAAAAGGTGTATTTGTAGTGTTGTTATCTTGCTATATGCGCTATTGTCTGATATGTACTGTTTTAACTTCTGGTGTTGTATCGCTGTGTGGTAGGACAGGACTCTTTAATAAATCATCATACAAAATATAAGCATTATTTTTCATTTTCAAACAGGGGTAAACGCATTACAAACATTTTGATGATTTATGTATATTATTAAGAAAGTTACTGTTGTTAGTAAATTCTGTGGCTATTTGAGTTTTACATTTTGATATGATGGATTAAAGAGCTCTGGACTATAAGTTTTTACTCAGATTAATGTTTTGTCTAAGAGAGAACAACTTCTGCTATATATACTGTAAGTGTGTACAACAAACATCAAAGCGTTCACTCTGGAAATAATACAGTGGTGCCATGAGAAATTATACAATGGTGACAGGTGGTTCTGTTTTTTACCTAGTCTGGCTTTTTATCAGTGTATTGAAGCTCCCTTTGAAATGTGAACATTTTCATTACAATAGATTTAAGCAGAAATTCAAATATTTGCAATGTGCGCCGATTTCCATCTATTACAGTAGCCACGGGGAGCGAAAAATTAACACATCCATATGAGATGTGTTCAGTTCAAGGTAACATCCCCTATGGTGGCTTTGGAGCTTTGTTTGACACAATTTTATGCCCCCCTCCCTTAATATGTATCCTGGGTTGCTGTTCATTGCAGAGTACAATATAGATCAAAATATACATGTTACATATTGTGTAACAGCTGCATACCTAAAGACACTCAAGCATACGAATAATTCCATGTAACCATTTAATTTAAATATATATTTCATGTTACTTGAACTGTAAAAAATCGTATCATTTTGGGATACTTTAAAGCTTAACATTTTCCATTTTAAGTCAGACCATGCGTATTTTTATTCATTTTACTTCCCTACATATGTTTATTTTTGTTAGCAGTTTGTCATTATAATTGTTTGTGTGACGTAGTAAATAACTTAATACTTAAGCTTGAGTGTCCACAGTCTTTCATTTAGTCAATGTCCCTGCTTACAAAAGGTCATGCCTTCATCAAATGTATGGACTTTGCTAACTATCCCAATGGCAAATCTTGACCAGGTATAGTTATTGGCATTATAGAAAGTTAGATTTTCACTGGTTACCTAAATTACTCAGACTCTGAAATGATCCAATGTAGGTATTTGAACCTTTTGTATTCTGCTTAGATTTCTAGTTATTAAACATTTTTTACCTCTTCAGCTTTCCTAAACAGATATTAGCTCTAGAGGCTCATATCTAGATATTCTTGATTATCTGCAGTTCCATTTTCCATTCTATTTAGTACTTGCCAGATAATTCCAGAACACAGGTGTGTGCTTGGGATTTGTTAGCTTCATAACTTTAGCGTGTTAATACTGTGAAGGCTGCATTCATATTTTTACAAACATAAACAGTCATAATAATTTTTACATCTTATGCTAAGAAAACATTACTTTTTATGATTTTATATCTAACATTGTATTCCTTTCTTTGTTTTCTTTTCTATTCCTCTTTCTCTTCTACCGCTGGATGCAATGCACTGGCACTAGTGAACTACAGCCCTCCCTTGACAGGGCTCGAAGTGCTAGTACCAACTGCTTGAGACCAGATACTAGTTTGCATTCACCAGAACGAGAAAGGTATAAAACAGACTTTTTCATTCTTCTCATGTGTCATAGTGATTTTGTTTGTTTTGTTTTCTATCATGTCATGTCATTTAGTATTTTATTTCCTTAGAATCTGTAACATAATGTGTGTCTTGTAGTTCATAAATGCTTTCTTGAACCATTGCTTTAACACCTGAAATACCCTAAATTGCTATAATATAGTAGTTTGATATCATTTTGATATTTATTACGGGTTGTTATGCTATACAGAATCTTATACCTTGGCAGAACCATGTTGAACTGCAAGGGGAAGCAAATTTGAAATTTGCAAACAGAATAAGCTGAGAGGTGATTTTTGTAATTGACTTGTAAAATAGAAGCGGATTCACAATTGAGGACCAGATTTACTAAGCTGCGGGTTTGGAAAAGTGGAGATGTTGCCCATAGCAACCAATCAGATTGTAGCTGACATTCCCTATTATGTAAAAAGAAAGTGAGAGCTAGAATCTGATTGGTTGCTATGGGCAACATCTGCACTTTTCCAAACTCGCAGCTTAGTAAATCTGGTCCTAAGAGTGAGTTAGGTGCGGCCGGATCTGTACCTAACTCACCCGTCCAGCCCCACAACCTGCCCCAGGTTTTAGGATCCTAATGGCACTTAAGAGTGCCATAGGGCTACCTTAAGTAACCGTGAGTATTTTCCTTAAAAAGTCCCTAAGGTATGTTCCCTTGCTGCGCCCTCCCCAACTGCTTACCATACCTCCACCCACCCACTTTTCCCTGAGGCGACACTAGCCCGCTTCCTTTTACTTACAGTAAATCACTCTGCATGTAGTGAATCTATGTACACAACCATTACGTACAGTTGCTCCGTACCTAATCTGCACCTACTATAAAAAGCAGCAGCTTCTTAGGTGTTATTCTGGTCCATGTATAGCTTGGAGCAGAGAAGGGAGAGGGGGACATGATAGCAGCTTTCAAATACATCAAGGGTTGTGACCAGCTAGAGGAGGGTACCATTTTTCAAAAGAAAAGGTGTAATAGAACACGAGGGCATGAATAAAAACTGGAGGGTGGTAGATTCAAAGTAAATGTGCGGAAAAATTACTTCACTGAAAGGGTGATAGATAAGTGGAATATTCTCCCATCTGAGGTGGTTGAGGCCAAGACAGTAGAACAATTTAAACATGCTTGGGATAAATATAAGGGTATCCTAAATTGTAAACCAAATTGAGGGTAAATAGGGTCTAGGGTCAGTATAGGTTTTAATAAACAAATGGGCAGACTAGATGGGCCATGTGGCTCTTATATGCCATCACTTTCTTTGTTTCTATGTTTCTTAGTGTTAAACATAAGGTTGGATGATTTATGTGTGCAATGAGCAACATGGGGCAGTGTTAGGCAGGTTTGGTTACTTGCTGTCATATCAGTTTAGTTATCAACCATGTTGACTAAAGAAATAACACTGCAGAAGAAGGAGGGCTCCAGTTGGACAGGATGCTTTGATCTAGGTAGACCCACTTAATATATGTACCTATCATACTACAGATAAAACCAAAATGTTATATTTATTGCAGTTATGTACAATGCAGATCTGTAGTATTATGAGTAGCATTAGGATCAGAGGATTTAAGCTGGGAACCAACTGTTTGGCACTTGGGCTAATTCTCATAATTTTCAAAACTCGTATTCCCCTCTATTCTATCTAATAACATGGTTAAGTTCCATGTGGAGAGGAAAGCCTTAGACCCATAACTACAAAATGTAATTGTTATAACCCAAACTAGTTCTTATTTCACATATGAAATTAATTATATTTTTTTTAATTAAAACAGTGAAAGGCAACTCAACCTTAAAAGCACTAGTGATAAAAGGAAAATAAAAAATCTAAGGTTAGAACTTAAGTTCTATAAACGACCTTAAATACCCCAATAAAGTATTGCACATTCAGAATGTAATTGTTACAGGAACTGTGGTTTTCATGGATATTTTAACAGGGCTGTACCCAGTGGTTAGGGCACCCCTGGCAAAGTAAAGCAAAGAGCTCCCCAGAAACCACAATAGAGAGTGCACACCAGTGACTGCTATACAATACAGAGAGCACACCATTGACTGCTATACAATACAAAGAGCACACCAGTGACCATTCTACAGAAAGCACACAAATATATTGTAAGTCTAGGTAGGGTCAGGTATCAGAAGACCAGATAAGAACATGGAAGGCTGGATACTTTCCCAATTCCAATCCCTGAATAAGCATAATCCATTATTCTTAATGGACACACATGGTGACCCCTGAATAGTTTGAAGAACATTAAGCTACACGACCCATACTGTCTTAAATGACAGTGTCAGGATCGTTATAATAAAAAAAAAGGAATAAAAGAGGATTGAACCTTCATCGAGTGAGTACCTACTGGAAATTATTTGATATATACAATAATAATTTTTGGAATAATTATGTTTTTAAAATATCCAAAAGTTTGTTCTATTTGGTTACATTTACACATTACAATTCATCCCATCAACCCTTACCCCTAGCCCATTAGTTCCCAGAAAAACATATCTGGGTATTTCTCCTCAGTTGTTAAATATATCCCACTCACCTCTCAGGAGTCAGCTACATCCTTCCTTATAGCAATTGCCCATTGAGTTCCCTTTTATCATCCATAATGACATTATTTGTGCTCAGCTCTCACCCTGTGCCACAATCTTGAGGTATAGAAACCTTCCTATGTTACATTCCTTTGAATTGAATTGTTGCATATATGAAAATGGTTTGCTGTATATATTATTTAAATGTCTATTAATGTACAGTTATGTACCAGTTTGCTATGTCTGATCTATTTGCAAATAAAGTTTCTTATGGCAAGTTGCTTTCATCACTTGGGAAGCTGGGCTCTGTTGTTTGGCAGATCCACAGAGCGTCAATTACTCAAGCAACTAAGCATCTGCTTAAATGATAATTCTTTAGGAAGAGTGTTTAATTAATATATTGATTGGTATGGAGCGCCAGATCATTTTTTTTTCTTCCTTGGGTTTTACAAATAACATTTTTCATGTTAACCTTTTCAGTGCCATTTGTTATTGAGCTACATTGATTTTTTGTTACTTCTATACAGTAATGTCTAAGGAGTATCACTGAAAAAATACACTTTTTCCAAAGTTTTTATCTTTGTTTTACCGGCTTCATTATAAACAATTTGGTTTGAAACACGTTGTGGAACTGGTATGAGGCTACAGTATTTTTTTTATAAACCTGTGTTTTATATTTTATGTTCTTGTTTTGTAATACCAAAACTTTCTGCTGCATTGAAACCACAATTTTTCTATAATACTTATTGTTCTCATACTGAACAATAAATTATAATTTTTTTTCATTAATTACTTTAAATGATCATCTCAGTTTTTTTCAGGGCATTTCTGAAATTACAGTTCTTAACCTTAGTTTATTTGTCTTTATTGTACCTTTTTATCGCTAGGACCTATGTGATTGAGTCGCCTTTCATTTTTTTCAGAATTGTCATAGGACTTCAGACTTTATTCTTTTTATCCACTCAGTACATTGAGATGCTGTGCTAGCTAAACATCCCTATATTGTAGAAGGTTAACTTAGCTGTAAAACAACAAGATGGGGGTTGGGTGTTTTACAGGCGCTGGTGTATCCTTCCCAATTTTAAACCAGTATTAACGAAGTAGAGGAGCAAATATTAAATCCTCTAATTTGAATGAAAAACTCCAATGGTACAATAAATTAGTAAGTTATACTGGCGTTTGAGTCTCTTAGTAACATAATATAAATAATTAGAAAGTCCCTTGATGTGTGTGTGTGTGTGTGTGTGTGTGTGTGTGTGTGTGTGTATTATATATACATTGGGGGACTTTCTAATTATTGGAAACTATTGATGACCACTTCATCACCCACATTAAGAGAGATCTGTGCAAGGAAGATTTTCTAACCATCCTTATTTACCTTTTAAAGATTAAAAGACTCAAACTCTGGTATAATTTACTAATTTATTTTACCATTGGAAATTTTCATTCAAATTAGAGGATTGAATATTTACTTCTCTACCTCGTTAATACTGGTTTAAAATTGGGAAGGATACACCAACGCCTGTAACACACACAACCCCCATCTTGTTGTTGTAGTTCTTCTAAGGAGTGGTAGATCCTTTGGGTTGTGTCTAAGGCAGCAGGTGGCCATTAAAAGCGCAGCCTATTTCCTAATCTCCAGTTAACTTAGCTGTATGTATGTATATAGATCGTAACTTAACTGTAATTTATACCAAGTACCAATTCAATTGTTTTTTTTTTGTTTTTTTTGTAAATACATCTTAAATGAATGTAACATATCTTTGCATTATATGTTGTATTATTACTGCAACCTGGGCTACCCCTTTAGAGCAACATGGTTTTGCCAAGGAGCAGATTTGCTCCTTATTTTATTTAACTCTGTATATATCATCTATAACCACTGGTATAATGTATTTCTTTATCATCTTCATAGAGAAGATGAGGCATAGTCTAAAGTGTCACTAGTTTTTGCCAAGAACTCCACTTGTATTAGTGTAGCGGTACTAGGAACTGAGTAGAAATATAGAGTAAGCCTGGCTTGGGTCAATAATTGCTTAGTGTACTTGCATCATGAATAAGGGACCAGTTTGTTGTGAGATGGGGAAAGTATATGCACACTATATCAGAGTGAAGAACTGTGCAGAGTTAGCACCAAGTTGTGAGAATGGCACTGGACTGAAACAGGTTTAAAAAGCAGGATAGCATTTTGCTATAACTGGAATGCTAGAATTGGTCCTTGTACTGGAATAGATTTGCTAAGCGGGGTAGAAACAGGCTTGACTGGAAATTATAATACCGTGCTGGAAAGTTATTGAGTATAGATACACCTTGAACAGGTTAACTCGGACATAGGAAGCCTGTGATACTCCAGGTATTGTGAAGCCACAAGACCCATTCTGCAATATATATATATCTTATTGGAGCATTCTGGTAGCTGTAGTTTGACAACACATAGATTGCCATAGTTTTTTGTGCCTATCAAGGGAAAGAACCAGCTCTGCTTGAATACTCTGGATCAGGTATGGCACACAATAGCTAGCACTGAAACAAGAGATGAGCAGCAGCAATGCACTGTAACAAAGAGTGTAACCAATACAAATAATCCAAAATCAAAAACCATCTTCACTGCCAGGTGGGATCCCTTGCTGTAGTTAGGAAACCACTCTGTGACAGCTGACACCACACTGCAATACTTAGTTGTGTATAAAAATATCTCAAACTCCATCTTCCCAATGTTGAGATGGGCACTGTGCACATATAAAAGGGAATATGCGATGTACCGCTATGGTTTTCTTTACACTGAGTAAGCCTACATAATATTTTTGTTGTTCGCTTGTTATTGTATACTGCTAAACTGATACATGAGATGATCCGTATAGTACTGTATGTTGTAGTAGTCACAATAGTAATTATATTTCTATTTTAATTAATATATATTGGTGGACCTATGTAACATGTGTTAATATATGTGTATTATGACCTATCATACTCATTATGAAAGGAACCAAACTCATTAAACTAAACAAAAAGGGAAAACAAAATTCTCAAATCTAATACGCATAGTATGAAGCCATTTCTTGCTTGCCCATATGTCTAGTTTCTACACTGCAGGTTTAAATATGAAATAGGTTTTATTCATTTACATGTTCAGTCTTTAGAACTCCTGTAGTATTATTTGCTGTACATTGTAAAGTTTAATTATGTTTATATCTGTCTAATGTCTAAATCTAAGCTATTGCTAGCAAAGCATGGTCATAGAGCATTCAGGGTTTTCAAAGTAGGACTTTAAACAGTTATTACAGATATTGGGCTGGATCCAGACCTTGTTAAGTGCATGAACTTAGTTACACCTGGGCTAAACCATGTTGATTTCAGGGGAGTCATATTTCATCTGCTGCAAACAGTATTAGAGTTGAGAGGTGATGTTTCCTATCCCAAGTCTAAATAACAGTGTGATAGTAAAGCTGGTCAGTATCTGTGTGCAGTAAGCAATTTAAAGATACATCCATGCATGCAAAGTATAAAATTAACTTGACTCCCCCTGAATTCAATATGGTTTAGCCCAGGTGTAACTAAGTTAATGCACTTAACAAGGTTTGGATCCAGCCCATTATAAGTAATAATTACATGTAATTATTTATGTAATGTAATCTCGTGTTACAAAACCCAATATAAGAATTAAGAAATCAAGAAACAAATAATAATAATTAGTAGCTGGCATATGGTAATAATGGACCAAACCATTGTTATCTCTTTAAATGTACTTATAACTAATGTTGCTAATTAATGTATACATGAGAAGACCAAGAGCTGTGTGAAGAAATATATTGTTACCATTTTAGAAAGAAAGAAACTTCCTTAAGAATTCCTTAGACTTTTTAAGCACACTTACTTAAAGTATATTAAATGCTACGCTGTTGCCAGAATTCATTTTTTATGCCAGGAAGTATACCTATTAAATATACTTATATTCCGCAAGTATACTTATTATATATACTTATTGTAAGCAAACACTTTAGCTTTTTTGACCTGTCTGTTTTAAGAATTTTGTACTTTCTTCGGTTTGTGCAACTGTTTCTTTGCCTTAATAATGTCTTGTGACAACTGATCTGTTCATTGTTTTTAATGGAAATTTATATATGGTATATGTCTTTAATATGCAATGCATGTACATTTTTAGTCTATTTTTTGGACTTAATCCAGAGTTTCAGAGTTTGTAATGAGGATGCAAAAGGCAAAAATGCGTAATGCCAATTCTTTCAATTCTCACACAGTGCATGGGGGCACATATACTAATACTAAAGGCAAATAACCTGAATTGTGTATTGCAACATGTAATAGTGAATTACTAAATAGTTTTAAGATTTTTTTTATGTTCTATAAGTTGTCTTTTTTGTACTATGTGTAATGTTTAAAATAAAATTTTATTTATTTTTTTATTTTAAATTACCCTGTTCTTTGGACAGGATTAATGGGGAATGTTACATTATTAAAAAATTCTTTAGTTCCTAAAGATAAACTTTATATAATATAATAAAGAAAACATTTATTTTGTTCATAATTATTTTCTTTTGAATAAAACCCCATTAAAAAAATTGTAAAAAAAAAAACCCAAAAATTGTAAACATCAAAAAAATAAAACTGTCATCTGTATGAGATTCGCTACTTATTGCAAAAAGAATTTAAGCTATTGCCTATAAGTTTGAAATTGAAAAACAGTTTTGATAATGTGGAGCAGGAAAGTTTAATTGAACTGGGATTATTGTAGAACATTAACCTTGGTCTGTCTCTTAGCATCAGTCACAGGAATGGTGCTGGAGACCTGACGATATTGAGAAGAAATCATGGCTGTTGATCTGAGTACAGGTTTTCAAAAAAAACGCCCATATTTTTATATAGAATATGACTGAATGTTTTTAAACTTCCATATATTTAGTACTTTTTCTTGGTGGAACCAGCTACACTTACACACACAAAATAATGTACAGCCAGACTCTGGATCAGGTCCGCAATGTTCATTTCACTAAATGCTTTACATGTATGTAATTCCATTCTTCATTGATCTGTTTCTTTTTGTTATTATTTTCTGCTTTTATTTTTCCTTTGTATATCATTTCATCTCAGGCAGCCCAGAAAATTGGAAAGATCTAACAACCAGAAACAGAACAGGAAATGCACTGTTTCTGAAGTAGAAAGGTAGGAGAGTTTTTAATAAATATTAAAGAAATGGCAATGCAACTATTAACCAGAGATAAAAGCTTAGCAGTAAGAGATGGATAAGGTAAAAGATATGTTGCTACAGTTACTTCTTCTAAATTGAAAGCTGCAATAATACAGTTTCTTTTAGTTATCAATGTTTACTTATTCACCAACACCAAACATTCTCCACCAAAAAGTATTTCATTCCTTTACAGTAAACCTCTATTTACTGATTTAATGATTGAAAATGTAATCAACTGAAGGAACTCATGGCTTAGGGGTATATTTACTAAAGGCGAATTTATCCAGCGATTTGCAGCGTGAATTCACCGAATTCACTAAGCTGCGATTTGACCGCGATTTTTGCAAACACTCGTGAGTTGCAGCGATTTAGCATGGGCTAAATCACATTGGTTTTCTATAGAAAAGTACCGTGATTTGTCCTAGAAAAAATCGCGCCAACTCGTGTGTGTTTAAAAAAAAGTGCAGCATGCTTGAAAGCCTTAGCCATGCTGTGCTGATAGAACTATGCTTAGCCTTGTAGTTATATCAGCATCAGCTTGGTAAGACTTCTAACCATGCTGCGCTGTGTGTTGTGTCTGTGTAACAAAAAAAAAACAGTCTGCACCAAACATAAATTAACACATTAATCTAGGTGTGAATGTAAAAAAAACATTTTCCCTGACTAATAATGTCCCCTAATGTTTGCACTTACCTCCGGTGGCCACCGTGTCCTATACTAACTGTGTATGAATGCAGTGTGTGGTGTATTAAAAGAATAAAAGTTTTTGACACTCACCGTTTGCTGTCATCTTTCCTGGGAAGACTTGCTTGATGAGTAAAGTCTTAAGTTGATTTGAGACTGTCGTCCGGTTGATTGCAGTGACATCCCCGTTGTTCTGGTCCGGTCCTCTGACTCTTCGGAACTTGACACGGTGGGGACAGGCTCCTTCTTCTTCTTACGTGCTGCTCCTAATGACCATTCGGTCGCTAGGGCGCAGCATTTTATATAAATGATGACGTCAGTTACACTCAGGCCAGAGGGCTAAGGCTTTCAAACATGCTGAGGTCGGATTTCACACACAGGAAAACACATGTCAACTAGATTGACATGTGTTTTTCTGTCTCGCAGGGTGAATTGTCACTAAATCGCCTCTAGTCAAGGGCGAATTGCTAAACGGCGATTTAATGGCGATTTTACTGCGACCTTTGTGAATGCAGCGAGTTGTATGTGTTCTGTGATTTTCAAGACGCCTAAACTCACGTGAGTTTATCTTTAGTGAATACAGAGATTTGATGTTCATAGCAAACTCATGCGATTTTAGGCGATTTTTTCAAAATCGCGTTTTGTAAATATACCCCTTAGAGCAGGTGTTCTCAGCTAGTGGTACTAGTACCACTGGTTATTTGTGAACCACTGTGAAGTGGTATTAAGGGCAACTCTAAGGTTGTATAGAGGTACAATACCAAATGACAGCGGATATAATTAATAAAATATCTTTAGTGCTGAATGGCATATGAAAAAAAATGCACTGCAAAAATATGTAACAACAACCCAAATAGTAGACCTAGAAAACTTGCTGTGTTAGTGCTATTGAAGACAGAGTTTGGAAACCACTGCTGTAAAAACATGAGCCAGGATTGTTGTATTCTTTTCTTCAGAATTTTGTCATGCTTTATGAAAATATGTAAACATTTATAAAACAAATTTATAAAACAAAAAATGGAGTTAGAAGAGGCAATTTTAAATTTCTTCTGCTCTCTGCTAAGATATATGTCGAAATTAGCCAGTTTAAGTCATTTGTATTGTAATGTTGCAAAGTGACTTGGAGTAAATTACGTATACATATTATACAGGGATTTTTCAGTTTGGTGCAGAAAAATAGCTTTTTTAATAGAAAATAAATTTGCAGCTAAACAATTTTCTGTATTTTAAAAGCTGTTAAATTTGCTTAGCTTGTTTTTATTTTGAATCAGACCCTGTAATTACCTTAGAGGAAGAAAAACAGAAGAAAATTGGTATAATGCAGATAATAGCTGGGGAGGATAGGGAGTAGAAAAATAGAGGTTGCTGGATTAAGGCAGGAGGGCCAGTACCAGGGATGAACTGGTGGTTATTTGGTATAACAGGACTTCCAGACTGAACTGTATAGCTGTTTGGACTTTTTGTAATGAAGACATTGCAGACATTTTATTATGTGTTCCATCCTAGAAATATGAATATTTTTCCTGCTGTATCTTCTTCTGCATGTGGAATATGGGCCTCATTTACAAAGGACAATTTGTCCTAAATCGCGTGATTTGACCCTCGAAACTCACATCGCGGTATTCACAAAAGGTCAAATCACGTGATTTATGGCTTTTAAAAAATCGCCTCGGCAAACATCTCTGAACAGAAATCGTCCAGATATTTGCTATTCAAAAGATAGAAGAAAAAAAATCGTGGTATTCACTAAAGGCGATTTACTAAAGGTGACCTCAAATCACAAAAAAAATTTAAAAATTTCATGTAATCGCACGTCCCTGGCCCTCTAAAACATGTCAATATACTTGACGTGTTTTTGTGTGTGAAAAAAGCAAGTGCTGCATGGCTCATAATTAGTTAGGGAAAATTATTTTTTTACATGCACACTTACTGTAACGTGTTAATGTATGTTTGGTGCACACTGTCTTTTTTTTTTTTACACACACTTTTTTTAAGGTCTAATTGCGGTGCTTTTCTATAGAAAACCACATCGATTTAGCCCTTTCAAAATCGCAGCAACTCGTGTGATTTGATTTAAATCACGGAAAAATCGCATCTTTGTGAATACCGCGATTTAAACAAAAAAATCGCATGTAAATCGCGCCGAGATGAAACTATTTCATCTCGCCTTCACAAATCGATCTTTGTAAATGATGCCCTATGAGTGTATGAAGTACTTTATGAAACTGCTGTATATTAGCAAACAATTTTTACTGAGTATTATAAGGACCTAATCATATGGAACCAGATTCATATTTCTGACATTCCCCTCTTTTCTCTGCAACTGGATTGAATATATCGTCCATTTATGTGCGTGCATCCGTGTGGTCAGATCAGTACGCAATATGCTCAAGCCAGACTTTTGACACTTTATGACAGTTGAGCCGGTTTGTGCTTGTATGTAGGTGTGCTAATGGACTGCATACCGATCCAGACTTCCGACCTGTCACCATTTTAAGTGGTTATTGGTGTGATTACACGAATGTGTGGAAACAGTTGGGATATGATCCAACTTCTAAAGGCAGCAAAATCTGATCTTTGGATTCGGTTTTAACATAGGTTACATATAAGTTTGTGTTTGTGTCTGATCAGCTTTACTGTTTATCTTTTTTTTTTTAATTGGTGCTATGGTAGAAGATTGGTAAGAAATAGTGTCGGACATGGCTTTCAGACACTATATATTTTGTTATCGTTAGCTTTTTATTTACTGGTTAAACATTATGGGACCTGATCCAAGGCTGTGCTTCTGTGTGTTTTTCATGCGGAAGGACAGCAGGAAAATGCTCAGCACATGCTCACAGCGGGAGCAAGCTTAAAAACATGAGCGCACAGCTGTCCATATTTAAGTGTAAGTATAAAATGGAGTGTATATGTATTCAATACATGGCCCTCTTTATAATTATATACACATCCCTGCACATGTATTAAAATCTGAAGTTTTAACTGAATCATCATTGAATTTTTAAAACCATTTTTTTAATCTGAAAATACACAATAGGGAATTAAACCTTATAAGCAGTGGATAGCCGATTGCCACTTATTCTTATCAGGCATTATATCAAAGTCTCTACTAATTTTTTAGGACTTCAATACAGTAAGTCTCTGCCTAATAGAAACTAAGCCTCTGCCTATACGCATCCATTTGCTGGGTGATGCATACCACTTTCACATTGCTGCCCCAGCAATAACCTGGGTTGTTGAACACTGGGCAGTATCTTAAGTTTTAGTACCCAGGTCTGCCCTGTGAGTCAATAATTTGATGACTAATGTCCCAAATCCCCTCAATCACTTTCCTTTGATGATACCAGGGTTAAAAAAAAACGGTTCTCACCTTTCACACTGACGTCTACCCAGGTCAGACATGAGAATAATCATGTAAAAGTCCTGTGTCTAATTCCAGGGTCATTAGACACTTTCACACTGCACCTCGACCTGGCTTGTCCTGGCAATAACCCGGGTTTTTGGTGCAATGTGAAAGGAATATCATGAAACTATTCTATACATTCTATCCAGAGCTGTAAAAGTC
Source organism: Limnodynastes dumerilii (assembly GCA_011038615.1). NCBI lineage: Eukaryota > Metazoa > Chordata > Amphibia > Anura > Limnodynastidae > Limnodynastes > Limnodynastes dumerilii. The sequence continues at coordinate 157,933 of WWET01002368.1, forward strand.
GCAGCTCAGGATAGGAGACAAGCAGCGAGGGCAGCATTTGTGCACACACACTGCCCAAGAACTCTGGATCTGGTCCTTAATGTTTAAATTCCTATTTATAGCCTTGACGAGAATTGTGGAAAAGCAGTTTGCAGAAATCAAGTTGTCTGTGAAATTGAACATGTTTCTTGCCATCCTAACTCGAAGTGAATGAATAGAAGGCTTTTTCTTATATTTAATGTGTATTCTATAGTCCAAGTAATATACTAATTATATTAAGATTAATTATTTTAATTAGTTTATAGTTAAGTAATTAAAGTATTATATGTGAGTTATACTGTATATGGAAATGGTCTTTTTAATGAAAACGAACTTCCTTGCTTTAAATAAACTTCCTTTCTAAGCAAAGTATATGTAATACATTTAGCCCACCTTCAGACTATGAGCTTATGATATGTCTGCTTTTTGTGTACCAGCAGAATTAGACACCTATTTTAATGTATGTTTGTTGAAAGAACATTTCAAACAGAAAATAATATTAATGTGATTTGGAACACATCTGAGATATGTCTGCTTTTTGTGTACCAGCAGAATTAGACACCTATTTTAATGTATGTTTGTTGAAAGAACATTTCAAACAGAAAATAATAATGTGATTTGGAACTTTCCTTAAGTGTAAATATGTTGTTATCTCTTTCTTAAATAACATGTTTTTTGTGACATTTCAGAAACCATCAACTAGGAGGTCAGTCGTCTACAGTGGATTCTTCATATAGTCGACGAGGAAGACAGCTTCCACAAGTTCCTGTAAGAAGCAACAGTGTAGAAAAAGGTAGCCCAAGTGAAAAGACACACTTGCAAACAGTGTTTTTGTGAATTTGTTTGTTTACTAAGTTGCGTGCATTGGTGAATTATTAATGTACTTGTTGTGTTTTTATTTCATCATTAAGTGATCAGTTCATTCTAAGTGTAATGCTTGCATATTTATATTTGAATACTGTGAGTATAGATTTATGTGATACAGTATTTGAATCTATTTACTAATAATTTGCTAACATGTTACATACCATGAATTTAATACAGAAGCAAAACAGATTAAGTAACTGTCTTAAACATGTTTAAGTCACAAATAACAGAGAACGACATTGTAACTAATACATTGACTTGGCATGCTGGTGGAATTAATTATAGCTTGTTACTCTATTAGTGTTCTGCAATTATGAGCATATTCACAAAGTTGATTTGTTTTTAAAAACAAAAACAAAATTGATAACAAGTTACTGTATGTTGTGTAATTTTCAAAGCAGGCTGTTTAGGGATATGTCAAAATTTACAGAGAGCAGATGGCATGTACAGTATAAGTATATTTGATGTATTATGTTGTCTTTGTCAGATATGTTACAATGACTTCAGGGTGTGGGTGTAATGTGTGTATTACAAAGCTTTCCTATAAGCTGATGATCTTCAAATTAACCTTGCACAATGAACTATAAATAGTCAAGCAGTTATATTTAATATATTGGATTCACTAACACTTGGCAAAGTGTCTGAACATAATGAATGCTGTTGCATTATATAGATGTGTAACATGATTATATAAAGCAGAGAAAGATGATCCTTGTTAGTAAATGGTTACATGCCTTTCTTTATTGCATAACTCTGTGAGTAGGCGTATTTAACTGCAGGCGATTAATTGCTTTGTTTTAAGTATTTAAAAAGTATTTGTATCTAGTATGCTAAAACATCTATAAATATCAGTGTGTCATTTTAATCATTTAGGGCCGGATTCACACTACCGGGCGTATTGCATATATACGTCCGGTGTTTCCCGAAATTTGATACTGCACATGCGCAGTATCTTTTTCACGTAATGTACGTAACTTTTCGTTACGTAGATTGCGTATATCTTTCAGACCGCATATACGCAATAAGATTTATTTTTTTGTTTTGTATTTGCTTAGGCTTGGTAAACTTATTATGGAACAAATGCTTCCATCAGACATACTGAGAAGACAAAGTGATTCTGTTTATAGGGAGGCACTGCTGGAAATGCCTCTCTTTGTTATCGGTTCATCCATTATATCAATATTTTTAGTGTAATACTATACTTTATTTTTATGACTACATAGGTGCAGAGAATATAATAGATATAACAAATTTACAGCACGGTACTGTGAATGTTTGATATCCTAAGGTATTACTTTAGTGAGATTCATATCATATTTTATGCTTGGATTTTAAATAAAAAAAAGTTATATTTTTATTGCAGTTGTAAATATGTTAAATTGGAGTTTTGGTAATTGTTTTTGATAACTGAATAATTGGTGTGAGTGCAACAATGCAAATGACCATTCTTCTGTGTCATTGAAATCGATCTGAAAATCAAACTCCGCCGTCGTTTTTTCATATGCCTTTCTTAGTTACATGTTTCGTTTTATGACTGCTATTTTATAATGAAAATATCTGTCTTTTTGTTTATCAAATTATAGTAGAAGAACATCTATATTAATGCATCCTTGTATTTGATATTGGAATTGTCTCCTGGTAAATAGAGCAAGACTTGTACAAATGTAATGAGTATATTTTTCTGTTATCAGGAGAGTTGTTATCCAGTAAGCTAGAAAAAGCAAAAACAATACTTATTGATGAATTAGTCCTAAAACCAGAGGATAATCAATTGGTGTATATAATAGGAGGAGTTATTTAATACAATAAGATGTGAAAAGTGTATATAGTATAGATGCCTATTTTAACTGAGAAATGTCTAGTTCTGTATAACGATTTTGTTCATTTTGATTAAGCCATATATGAATTTTATGAAACCGTGTAAAAGGCAACACTATATGATATATTTAT
>WWET01002368.1:160904-179651 GCA_011038615.1 Limnodynastes dumerilii
TATATTAAAGCCATGTGGTTTGAAAAATTAATGCACTAAACTCCATTTAAACTTCCATGAATGTTTGTGTTTCATTACAAGTAGTAAAGTAGTAGTCATTTGGGTGATTCAGCATTAGTTAAACCTCCTGCTACTTCAGGAAGAACAATTTTAGTTCACAGAGCTGGTGACTCTTGTGTGTTTAATGCAGCTGAATATATAGCTTCCTTCCTTCAAAGCATACTGTAAGCACTATCAAGAGATGCTTATCTATTTCCATAATGTGCTCTGCATGGGCAGTTTTCTTGAAACTAAACAAGTAAAAACTACCACTTTGTCAATAACGATATACTGCATATTATAAAAAGACCTCTCTGAGATAATTTCTTTAAAAAACATGGGCAGTGCTTATGTAGTATTCTTATCTACAATATTGTCTGGTTAAGACTGCTGTGGTAATATGTTGTGAAATAGACGTTTCAATGCATCTAGTGCCATTACTAAAACTTTCTGGTTGATTGGTTGATCGTTATTTTTATATGTGATTTTGCATTTTTGCTCTCTATTTGTTGGTCCCCAGAATTTGCATATTTTGTTTTCTTTGCAGTTCTAAAAGTTACATAATTTCAAATATCGAAATAAAACTTTCTGAAGATAGGTAGATAGATACTGTAGATATTTGATATTATGTAATTCCATCTCCAAAGTCTCAGAATCACATTGTACAATGGAGATTAGAGAATAAATCCTTCAATGTATAAAGCATTGGTAGGTCACTGTTATGTGGGATGTTCTTATGTATAAATCCACTTAAGGATCGTACAGTGCTATTAGTAACCGTAACATAGGCAATATGCATGGCGCGGCGATGTAGTACAGAGGGGCTCCAACCTATATATGTTTCTTTATGGACTCCTGTCTATAGATTATAGAAGGAATGTATATGATGTAGTTTAGTAATACATATGTTTTCATATATCCTTTACTTACACAACAATATAATTAAGTCTGGACTAACAATGTTTTAAATGTACTGTTGGACCTACAAAATATTTTACATATATTAACTAATATTGGAATGGAACCTTGCTTCTGATTTTCCTCTTATTTCCATGAGCTCGGATCACAATGTGTTCACTTTTGCATTCTGCAAATGCAAACATGCTTGTGCTAGCCAATCAGAACGGAATTAGCTCTATCCACACTTCCAGCAGCATCTGTCAAGAAGACAGGTTGCACTTGCACTGTACAGTATAGGCCTGCTGATATAAACTTCAGTACTGCAGCCATTTTACATTCGCACATATTGGAAAAGTTAGGTAGGGCGTGTAATGGGCTTGGTTAGGTATAGATGGGCGGATATAACGGACCTTAGTTTATACTTTGATTACTTGCAGTTCTGATGGCAAAGCAATGGGAAGTGAGGATCCAGTCCATTGTTATTGTAAAAATTAGAACATTTAAACATTTGCTCTAGTTCAACAACTGTTCAAACATAGATCTTATTCTCTGATCTTGGCGACCATATCTGACCCACATAGGAGGTGCGGGGGTCTTGTATTTGGGACATGACTGAGATCATGACTTATGTTAAAATTACACTTTAGTTTGTACTAGTGTGTGTGTGTGGTGTGTGTGTGTGTGTGTCTTGCTGACATATCTAATGACTCGGCAGGTTTAATGTTCTATGTCTTGCTTTTAACTGTCTCAAGATGTCATTATCTTTAACATTTAAGTTGTATTAGTAGAAAAAAATCAGGAAATGCATACTAAGAATAATACAAAAAATTAAATGTATAATAAATTAAATGTTTAATAGCATCAAATTTATGTCTGCATGTAATCTTATTTAGCATGCACTATTTATTGCTAATTTCTTGTTGTTAATGTTTATTCAAATCAATGTTGAAATTGTGTCATTTTGCATATTGTTCTTAGAGTAGAGAATTTATTACAATTTGCTACTACACTGTGTTATATAAACCTAAGACAAGTCAAGTCAAAGCTTATAAGAATTTAAAAATGTATTAAAGTAGATTAAACAGAACTCAAAGAGATGACACAAATTACTGCTTTATTCTAAACAACTGTCAGTTTAAAAGACCATTCTTTGTATCACATTTCACATTTAATATTTTTAAAAGGAAAACTACAATTAAATAAATAATATTTTGTACTAGTATAAAGTTTGTTACAGCAAGCTAAATAAAGGAATCATAAATCATCTATAAAAAATGTATGTGTTGAAGTCTTTGATACTAGACATGATAAAGGAAGTGCAAAATCTTCTTACCTTTTTTATTTTTAGAATTTTATTTATTGAAGTTTTCCTTTATTTTACACATCCTATGTTTAATAATTGATCATATTACTCCGTTTTTTTTTTACCTTTACAGCGTATTGTGTTATGTTTCTCATTTGTCTTTTGTAGCACACTCGTGTCTAATGTATACTCTGCTGATTTCTTTCTTTTGTTTCTCATCATACTATGCATTAAATCATTGAAGAACCAGATGGTTATAATTCATCTTCAACAGGTAAATATAAATCATTACTGAATGTTTGTTTTGGTACTTGTTTTTCATTAATCAGATGTGATTAAATATTTGTTTGTTGCTTACAACAGTACACACTCTTTATACATATCAACAGTATTAGCTTGGAAAACCAGTTTAAGAAAATGCATTACTTTTACTGCTATTTTAGTTTGTTGGAATAGCACTATTGAGAAGAGTTGAGATAGATTTTATTATGCCATTATAGTAAAGTTTATTGAAAATGTTGAATTTCCAGCTTCCCACGTTTTAGTTTCTCAATGACCTCAAAGTAAATACAATAGTACCAGTACTGCAGTACAATACACAATGGTCTTGGTGAATTGCCCTTAAAACTTACATTCACAGCCTGTCTATTGGATGTAAATGCATGCTGTCATATTTGTATCCTATTAACTAACATAATAGCAATAAATATTGCCAATGAATCTGGCAGGTGTTAAAATTTACCCAGAACGCCGAATATAGCAAAATTTGAATAAATTATTCACAAAACAGGAACAAGCTCCAAATAGCGACCACAAAGTAGCTGGTCAATCTGTGATCGCTTCCATGTGCTGAGTGCTAGTGTAAAGAGATGTTCCACAACATTTAATTGAGAATCTGGAAAATTATAGCATATGTGTGTGGATCAGAAGCTAGGTGTCTTTCTCTAGAAATCCTACACTAGTTCAGGGCTTGATATAACTATCTTGTGGAGGAGATTTTACTTCAAGAAAAGTTCCTATACACATTTAATACACAACCTTGGCGACAGGCCACAGAGATGACAAACTTAAATTAGTCTAGTTAAGAACAAAAATACATTCCCTTACACTATATTACACTGACTGTTTTAAATATCCTTTTAGGATTTTTGCAAATAGCAGTGAATTGCTCACAGTTTGCTCCAACATTTTAAAATATATATTTAATTTTAAGATGTTTGAGGGTTATTTTGCTTTAAAAAAGTTTAATTATTTTTTATTATGTTTAAAATGTTTATTATAATAATTAAAGAATACATACAGAAATTAATTTTTAAAATAAATAAACAAAACAAATCATTGAAACATGTAAATTGTCTAAGCTGCTGCATTGCGCTTCTGTTTGCCTTTACCTTCCCAGTTGCATATTTCACATACATAGTCAGTCCCTGTACTACCTTTACTGCTAATGGAACTTTGAATAGAGACTTGCATTTTCACTGCCTTGTGTGTGCATCCGATGTGCTAAAACTCTGTACCTTGTCCCACACTTCCTAAGCCAAGATGCTTTAAAAATTGCATATTATAAGTTGTTGGAGAGCACTTCACTTAATTAGACACTTAATTATCTTTTTATAGCTTCATTAGGAAAGAATTGTAATACGAAGTGTGAATTTTCTTGTGAATTGATAAGTGATCATCATGAATGGGTAAGGGATTTGCATATGGATAATATTTGAGCTGATCTTTATTAGTGACTTTCTGAACATTTTTATTCAATAATGTGACATTTGCAAATGCCATACAGTAGTACATTTAGAAAGTTTTTAATTAGATGCTAAGTGTGTGCATTTCCATTGCTATATTGTAGCCAAGAGTTCAGTAAGTCGGCAAGAAACCATTTGAACTGGTTCAAGGGACACTGGGACAGGCATTTTGATTGAATATAAAAATAACAAGTATTTTAAGAACCATAAAAAAGAAGATACAAAGCTACACACATTGAGGAGGTTGAAGTAGAAAGGAGAGAATGGAAGCAGAAAAACACAGTAAAAATATAGGCATAAGAGGTTTTGGCCATCAGTTTCAGAATTTAGTAGTAGACATTTTTAATTTGTTCATTTGGTTTTATTTATTGTAATATGGATTCATAATACCTGGCATGATTAGCTATTAACATCATACACTGTCCATGAAATCAAATTAATGCTTGTTAAAATTAAAAACTAACCTACCCTCCTTCAGGAATAAAAATTATTAGATTGATAAAACCTCCTTACTATAACGCCAGACAACTGTTCACACTCCTTGCAGTTCTCCTATATCTATCTTTTCTGTTCTTTTCATTTGTAACATATATAATAGTTTTAGATAGCAAGGCATTTAGTTTATTTATTGAGGAATGGAGACAGCTTTAAAAAGTTTGTGGTTAACAGTTCATTGAAGATTAGTTAAAATAGTTATCCATTTGACATCCCTCACTTATTGCAATAATATTTTTGCACAATGTAAAGTTTAAAGGTTGTTTAAATTGTATGTGTTTGAATTCTCTTTGACAAGTAATTTATATTTAGCGCATCTAACTGTACAAAATACACACATGTCCCTACCCATCCAACAAAATTTATAAATAATAGTTGTATTGCCAGAAACAATGTTTACTAAAACATATTATACCCCATAATAGGGCTCTATATGCCTTGTAATAAAACACTCTATTACTCCTTAAGTGTGCATAATTTATCCCCAATAGTGGGGATCTTTATTCTCTTTATTATCGGGTTCTATATAATATAGAACCCAATTAAAAAGGCATACAGTGGTCTATTATGGGGGATAATTTGTACACCATTAAGAATCAACAAAGAGGTTTATTATGAGGCCATCGTAACAGAGAGGTTATAAATAAAACTCAGAAAAAGAAAGCAGAATAATGATGACAGGGAGGAGTATTTTGCAAAGCAGAAGGCTAAACAAAAGCACAAGCTGAAGAAAAACTGGGCCACTTGGTATAAAAAAATATATATAAATGAAAGGAGAAAAATGAAAGTGGGTATAGTAGGACTTAAAAGGAGAATGGGAGACTTGTTGAGGGCTAGGGCTATGGCAGATAATGTTAACAAGTATTTTTGTTCAGTATTCATAAAAGAAATAGAGGGGAAGAGACACATTTTAAATAGGAAGACTTTTGATACAAAGAAGGCGATTACTACTACTTTAACTGAGAAGCAGGTATTAAAAGAACTTTTAAATCTGAAAGTGGATAAATCAATAGGGCCAGATGGGATACATCCTAGGATACTAAAAGAGCTAAGAGAGGGACTGACAAAACCATTAACTGAATTATTCAACCAGTCACTAATAACAGGAGTGATTTCAGAGGATTGGGAAATAGAAAATGTAGTTCCTCTGCATAAAAGTGGAAGTACAGAAGATGCTGCCAACTACAGACCATTGAGTCTATCATCGGTAGTAGGGAATTTGATGGAAGCACTGTTAAAGGAACAATTTGTACAATTTCCTAGACCCAGTAACTTACAAGATCCAAAGCAGCAAAAATTAACTGGGGGATGATCATGTCAGCAAATCTTTCTGATTTTTTCTACTAGGTCATCAAAGTATTAGATAAAGAGGGACCCATAGACATAGTTTATCTAGATTTCAGTAAGGCTTTTGACACTGTGCCATATCGCAGACTGTTAAATAAGCTGGAAACTTTGGAATTGACTTAAAGATAGTTGCATGCATACAATCTTTGCTACAGGATAGGCAACAGAGGGTTGTAGTAAATGGAATCCCTTTTGGGGATGGTAAGGTAATGGAGTTCCCCATGGATCTGTACTTAGACCAGTGCTATTTAATATCTTTTTTTGGGGGATATTGCCTGTGGTATCGAGGGGAAAATATGCCTTTTTTCAGATGACACAAAGATTAGGTAGACTAGAGGATTAGTCAAGAGTGTGGAAACTGCAGTTTAATAACAAAAAATGCAAAATCTTGAACTTGTGGGGCCAAAACCTAAAAGCTCAATATGTCATTAATGGCACTACCTTAGTAACTATTGACAATCATATGATTTATAGGTAACCAAGCAATTTAACAATGCAATGGAAAAGGCAAGTCAGATGCATGGTGGCATTGGGAGAGGAATTAGTAGCAAAAAAATCCCCTTTATAGATTGTTGCTATGGCCTCATTTTGAATGCTGTGTTTAATTCTGGAGGCCATATTTCTTTGAAAGACAAATACATTAGAGACTTTCCGAAGAAGAGTTACTACAGTAAAATAGTCCATGGCATGTGTCACAATACATACAAAGAAAGGCTAGATGAACTAAACATGTATAGCTTGGAGCAGAGAAGGGAGAGGGGGATATGATAGCTGCTTTCACATATATCAAGGGTTGTAAACGGCTAGAGAAGGATGGCATTGGTGTACTAAGGAGGAGGGGGCAGTTTTCAAAGGTTGAAATGTAAAAGAACACGAGGGCATGAATATAAACTGCAGGGTGGTAGATTCAGAGGAAACGTGTGAAAAAATGACTTCACTTAAAGGGTAGTTAATAAGTTGAATAGTCTCCCATCTGAGGTGGTTAATGCTAACACAGTAAAACAGTTTAAACATGCCTGGAATAAATATAAGGATATCCTAAATCTCAGACTAAACTAAGGGTAAAATAGGATCTAAAGTCAGTATAGTTTTAAAAAAAAACATCTGGGCAGACTGGATGGACAACGTGGCTGTTATTTGTCATCACTTTCTATGTTTGTATGTTTCTATGAGTCATATAGAACCTAATTGTTGTGGATATTTTGATAGTAATTAAGAAGGAATAAAGAGCTGGGGCATTTTGACGATATATCTTTACCTCACTCCCCATGGTAACTTTAACCCAGAGTTTTACATGTCTTCTCGGTCTTGCTTTCTGCTTTCATTGTTAGTTTCTGAAACAGAGGCTCCCAGTAGCTTGTTGCTGATGCCATCACAGAATGACTCTGTTAGTACAGCAGCCTCTCTTCCAGCAGCTTGCAGGCAGTGCTTTCAGTAATAGTACACAGAAATGACCTATTTTGCCACCACAGAGCATTATTAGCAGGCCAGGAAATGTCTGTGTTCATGGCTGCGCTGTTAACTCTTGTAGCTGAGCACTCTCCTCTTTTTTTCCTTAAGTCCAGGTCCTGCATACATCCACACTACTTATTAAAAAAGATCTACAGCCAGCTCTGCAGCAACCAGTTATCCACATTTTACTGCTAAATTGCATAATGTAGGCACTAGGGCTGGGCTGTTGTTTTATATTAGTAAGATAATTCTTTCAAGAACATGGTAGCAGTGTTTGTAGATATGAAGGAATTGAGGGGAAGGGAAGGTTTGCAAAGTATGAAGTAGAGTCATTGGAAGTAGGGTAATGAGGCTGGGAGGGCCCAGCGTATTTACACTCGATCACGCCGGCTGAAGTTAGCGTAGCCTTCAGCCGGCGTAAGTGAGTGTTAATACGTTAGGACAAGGGGGAGTGTCGGGGTAGTGCTGCGATGTTACGCTGAGCTCTGGATCAGGCCCATTGAGCACTACAAAGTTTTTGACACTGTAAAGGTTTCTTATTGACATATGAAACATACCACTTCTTTTAACAATGCTCCTTTTTGTATTGTGGAGTATATAATAATGTTTGCCAAGAGTAAAGTGGCAACAACCTCAATGTTTAGAGTACATTTGACTCACTTTAAAAGTACAGCCTGGGTTAATAGATAAGTAGATAAGTAGATAATTGATCCTATGAGAGTGCTATTTGAAATCTGAGAAAGCCAACAAATGCTAGGACTTTGCAATTATGTGGGTATTTTTTTTGGTTATATTATCTTTTTAAAGTGACAGTAAGTTTAAAAAAAAACACCGCCTATAACATCTACAGAAACTGTCTTATAAGCCAAAAATAAGCTTCAGTACAAAATAAATGTTACGCATCTAGATATATAACCATGAACCAAATCTATATTCTCAGGTTTTTTTATTCACATCATTTTTACATGATTTTAAGGTACATTTTCTACAAATGCCATTTTTCCCCCAAGATATTTTGATTTAATGATGTCCTTGGCCATTTTGTATTGTGCCTTGTTAAAACCTTGCCCAGTTACCCTAAGTACCACCTGAAAGTGGTCTAAGTACATGAGAACCTATCATTATCATTTTACATATGCACTTTGACTACATTTTATTTACTGATGATTTACTGATGCTTTATGGTTTTTAGTAGTCTGGAGCCAAAAGAAAAACATGTTTTAATGGGGAATGGGTGAAATTAAAGTTTAATCCTAGCAAATATTAAAACCTTCAATGGTATTTTTTTTTTTTAAGCACTCAACTAATTACATATATTAAGGGGATTGTGTAGAACTACTATCTGGTTGCATATAATTATATTTAACCCTCTCATGGTTAAACGTTCTTGTGGTAACATGCATCATGAAAGTACCAGTGGCTATGTAGTGTACAGTATATAATATGTACACTTAGAACACAGAATATAGTGCTGCTGAAAGCCTTGCTAGACAGTATTGACACACCTGTGGACAAGGTTTTATTAAGTAACCTATGCAATGTTCTGTAAATAATTATCTTCTATTATTTTATCTACAGTAGAATATGAAAATTGTCATGAAAAGTATTGTAATTGCAGATTGTAAATCTTTTATTTAAACACTTAAATTTCTTAAGAGAGTCATTTGGAAACTCATTGATAAGAAGACAATACATTTTCATGGTCTAAAAATCTCTTATGCAGTATAGTATTTGTTATTCAATTACTACTGAATAAACAGATGCACTATACAGTATGTAAGTGTAGACTAAAATGTTTATTTACTTATAATATATGCTATTACATAAAATCCATGTTGGGTTTTGGTGATGACAGATTTTCTTTACTTAGAGCCTGATTCAGGCTTCCCACATATCAGTGCATTTCAGTCTGTCGTGGCTGCATTTTCACATTGCACATTTATGTGAGTCCATGCTTACCACACTGACCATATCCTGACCAATCCATAGTTACTAGGAATGACAATCGTAACAGAGGTTGGCAAGCAGAACATCCATGTTAGTCAAATTATAGCATATTGTTTCCCTTGAAATGTGTACCATGAAGACTTAATTACTTAATGGAATTTCCTTGCATTTGGATTGGAAAAGTTAAGGTAGGATCTGGTTGTCACAAGCTTGTCCTGAGTAAAAGAACTTAAAATGGGAATGCTTGGATGTCTGAATAGTGCAATCTCTTTACATATTTTGCCCTCCAATCAGTGTTCGAAGTGGAAATTTAGAAGTGGGGGTATGAAATTTCAGCACTAGATGTGTCTTGAGTTTGGCAAAGTAAACAGGTCAACAATAAGAAATCACATTGTGTATATGTCATGTGGGTCATGTCTACACTGAACACTTCATGTTTAATTAAATGATCAGGTTACCGCTAGGGAAAAACAATGATAGCTCCCCCACAGGGCCGTTTCTAGGGGCGGATGAGTCCAACAAACCTTATTGCCCCTCCTTTTGTGTGCAAAGCCAGCCTTATTACACCTTCCTTTTGTGTCTCCAACCAGCTTTATTGTCACTTCCTTGTTTGTGACCAGCCCGTCTTATAGCCCCCTCTTTATGGTTGTCCACCCAGCCTTATTGCTCCTCCTTCTGTGTCCAGCCAACCTTATTGCCCCCCTCCTCTTTACTTGTGTCCAGTCAACCTTGTTGTCTTCACCTTGTTTGTCCAAACAGTCTCATTGCCCCCTCATTGTGTCCAGCCAGTCTTATAGCCCCTCCTTTATGTGTGTCCACTCAGCCTAATTGCCCTACTCCTGTGTCCAGTCAGCCATATTGTCCCCCTCTTAATTTGTGTCCAGTCAGCCTTATTGTCCCCTCTTTCTGTTTGTCCATCCAACCTTATTACCCCTTCTTTTGTGTGCCCAGCCAGCCTTATTGAATCTTCCTTCTGTGTTTCCAACCAGCCTTATTGCCCCTTTTTTCTGTGTCCAGCCAGCTTTATTGCCCCCTCTTTATTTGTATTTAGTCAGCGTTATTGTCCTCTCCAGTTATTGCCCCCTCTCTATGTTTAGCAAGTCTTATAGACCCTCTTTATGAGACAACCCAGCCATATTGTCCCCCCTGTGTCCAGACTTGCTCAGCCTTATTGCCCCTCTTGTGTTCCGATAGTCTTATTACCCCCCACTTTGTGTGCAGCCAGCCTTACTGCCCCCTCCTACACTTTACCCAGTCTTATTGTCCCCTCTGTGTCCACCCACACCTGGGTCCAGTCAGCCTTACTTCCTCTACTCCTGGGTCCAGTCAGCCATATTGCCCCCTCTTTATTTGTGCCCAGCCAGCCTTATTGCCCTCCCTTTGTGTCCAGTCAGCATTATTGTCCCCTCCTTGTTTGTCCAGTCTTATTGCCTCCTCTCTATGTTCAGCCAGTCTTATAGACTCTCTTTATGAGTGACCACCCAGCCATATTGTCCCCCCTGTATCCAGACTTTGTCCCCCCTTCAGTTTGCCCAGCCTTATTGTCCCTCTTGTGTCCAGACAGCCTTATTACCCCCACTTTGTGTGCAGTCAGCCTTATTGTCCTCTCCTTCACTTTAGCAAGTCTTATTGCCCCCTTTTTATGAGTGCCCATCAAGACTTATTGCCCGTCCTGTGTTCAGCCAGCCTTATTGCTCCCCACCTTAATTGTTTCCACCCAGCCTTATTGCTCCTCGTTTTGTGTCCAGCAAGAATTATTGCCCCTCTGTGTGTCCATTTAGCCCTATTGCCCTTTTCCAGTCCAGCTTCCCAATTCCCCTTTACAAATCCCCATTCCCAAACTACTTTTTAAACCAACTAATAAACTTACCTTTCGTGTGTCTTCCGGCTCTCTCCTCCGCGTCACGCTCTGCAGTCTAAATACGCTCACATGACCCTAGGTCACGCTTGCGTCTATTACCCTGAGCTGCGGCTGTGCACAGCACAGCCAGCTCTGACAACGGGCAGCAGCGGTCCTCTGTGAGACCGCTCTGAGTTGAAATACAGCTGCTCATGGAATCTTACAATTCTATGAGCAGCTGTATTTTTACTCAGTCCTGTCTCAGTCAGTGCAAGAAGTGCCGGTATGCCATTTTCTTCTAGTATGTTAGTCATGCTAATTAAGTGCCGGGGTGGGGAGAGGCAGTTCTGTACAGAAAGTAGTTCCGTGCATATAATTTAAGGTAGGGTTCTGTAAACATAAATGTCCAGAACTCCATAAGAAAGAGGGGAGTGACAGGGGCGTGCACTACCCTCCTCTGTGCTTACTTTCAGATTTGCGCGGGTACATAAGTTGCATGCAAATCTGAATCAGGTCTGAAAAAATTGCTTTGTAGATGCGAAAGCTCATAGTATGAGGCATTTTATAATACTATTTCTATCTTCTATAGTACATACATTTTGGGTTCAATGGGCCTGATCCAGACCTACGCTCGTGTGCGTTTTTATGATGGTCGTAAGCGTAAAAACGGACATTTGTACTTAAGATGTTACACTCATCTTACGTTCAGAAATTCTGAGCGTATGGACCTTGAGCGTACCACCTTCATAACTACGGTCGAGGGGGCGTGCCTGCCATACGATTTTCGTAAATACACACCGAGGGCAGGGTGATGCATTTAAATCGTACAGTATGGGTGTGCTAAGCGTCGTAACTACGCAAGGAGCTTATGGTCACCCGTGGTTACGATCAGAAAAGTTAGGGAAGGGTTTGCTGGGCGTAAGATGACAAGAGTAAGTATGAACAAGGGGAGTGCCTATGGGAGTGCATCGTAGGCACGCTGGCGTAAATAAGCTACGCACATGAGTACATGAGCGTTTCATTAGCATAGGTCTGCATCAGGCCCAATAAGTGTATCACATTTTCAGCTTGTTATCAATTAGCTGCAATCAGGTAAACCAGTGTTTGTGATTTGTGTTGACATCTAATGTCTTTATTACAATTTCCCAATATTGCTGGGTGGATGCCAGATGTTTAAAAATAAAAAGGCTTCACTTCAAATTTTGAGAACTTAATGATAAAGATGCAGATCCAGAACTCAGCGGAGCTCTGATGCTGGATTGCTGTATGATGCTTACTCCCATGTGTGCAAAGAAAGACCACTCCATTCGCCTGAACGGGACTTCTGCCACCAATGCCATACCTTAAAATGTAAAATGAGGATTGTGCGTAAGGGCTTAACTAAGCCTCTTCTGTACAATTAACATACCACCCACTACCACGATGTGTACCTCACAGCAACCCACCCTGGTAATGAACAAAAAAGGCTTCCTCGGAAGCCTGAATCCTAAGGAATTAACCAGGGTACACACTGGGGCTTTTCAGCAGATAGTCTTTCCAATCACACAATCAAAAGGCCATTTCACCAGATATCTTACCAGTGTGTACTGTCCAAAGACAAAGTACACACTTGCTAAAGCAAAGGATGGGCCGTATTCAGAGATCCGTTTGAAAAAAGTATGCAATTATACGCACTGAAGTTGTAAGGCAACACCCATGACACTCCCCTCACATGGACGGGTTTACAGTGACTCACGAGTGCCTCGACCTCCCTTATCTTTAAGTGTGCATTTCTGAGGGTATAATGCCTCCGTATGTGCGTATCTAACTAACCGCACCCTCAAATGGTCATTTAAATGCCTCCCCCCACCCACTTACACATATCTTTCTCCGGACGGATTATAACCACACCCCTCCGTACGTATTTTCTCACGTGCGATTCACAAGTCTGTTCCTACTGGACTTCCATGCGTAAAATCAATGTAGATTGCTTAAATTTAGTTACTATGCATGCGCAGTTCATCTGATCCTAAAAATACGCACGGAACTTCCCGCAAAAACGGATCTCTGAATACGGCCCGATATCTTTCTATCTTAGATCTGGCATATTAAGAGCTCCAGTAGATCACAGACAATTTCAAATGATTTTTGAGCATCTTTGGATAGTAATGTCCCAGTGTGCACCAAGCCTTAGATGTGGATCTGGCTTGTAATGTTTAGTAACATAGGGTATTATTCAGGTATATTTTTGGCATGCATGCAAGCGCCAAATGTTACGATACGGATCTTCTTGCATATGGAACTAAGTTCTATACACAGGGACTAACAATACACATGCCTAATAGCTGCAAGTGCGGTGGGGATAGGCATGTAGATTAGAGTAAATGGAGGGGACGATTGTAGGCAGTTCCGCAAGGATCTGCATTCGTGGAATGCAGATCCACGTTAAGATAAAGTGTCCAGCACTCTGCACAGGAAAGGGGATTGACAGAGGACTTAAAGACCTCTGTGTGTACGGATATCAGGTCCAAAATATTAGAGGAGATTTGGTAATATAAAACCAATACTGTTATAGATCATATAATTCCTACAATGCATAATTGAAACATCTGGAGAACAAAAGGTTCAAATATCTTTTTAATTGAGTATATTTGTGTGATCAAAATATTTATAAAAGCCTATAATTTGTAAAAATGTTTGCAGATTAGTACACATGTATTAATTGCATTAATCCAGTAAAAATTATTCATTTGGCCAAGTCTAGACATCTAGTTACATTAAATATGCAAAATATTGCTATATATATAACACTACAGGAAAGTGTGAGCGCTGATTAACAAAACCTCTCTGTTTATTTACTTTTTATGAAATATATTTCAAGACAGAATCTGTGGGCTATGTGTCTATTCTGTTTCAAGTTTTATTTTCCCTCGATGAAAAAATATGATTTATACTATACATTTTTACTGTAAAAATAGGGAACATTTGGAATATTTATCATTACTTATTTTTTAAACAAGTTGCACCTATTTTTCAGCAAATTTGTTAGTGGAAGAACGTGCAAGACAAATGAAAATAAAGGTTCAGCGGTTTAAGCAGACAGCTGGGTCTAGTTCCAGTCAAGAAAATGAGAGAGAGCAATATTCCAAGGTACGTGGTTCTTGTTATAGTGTGGTGTGGTAAATAAGTGTTATTTAGTAACTGATGTTAATGGGCTATAAGATGGTCAATTTAAACAGGATGGATTTAAACAACATGGATTTGATAGCAATTAAAGTAATCTCCCTGGGCCTGTGTTCCATAAAACATCTGCAGGTGCTCTGCACAATTTAAAATACATTGTAAAAAAAAAAAAAAAATGGGGTCCCCTTGCACTTTTTAACCAGCACTAGCACTTTATGCAGGTGTCAGAAAATTGGAGACAGATGGTGCTCCTCCACCACTTTTCTCTACATAGTCCAATTTTCGTTGGGACTGGTCCTCCTAGTGGGAGTGGCTTTGGGCTTGCAATTAGGGTGTTAGCAGAACCCCTGATAAAGGATGCAGTTTTCCATCTAGCTCAGAACAGTGATCACTTTGCACATGCACAGGCAAGCAGCCTGTGACAGAGACAAATTTAGACAACATGGAGCCGCAGGTAAAACTGCAGTTCGGCACAATATCCTGAATATACTACATTGCAACAAAAAAAGGAAAGGTATATAATTTGAGTGCACTTTTTTTTTATATTAAAATCAAAATTTTATTAGAATAAATTCAAATAATAGTAGCTAGGAAAGGATTCTAATGGCAAAATATTTCAAATCAATAGTATGAGTATAAGTTAGAAAGGCTTTTAAAATACAAGAAAGGGAAGGAAAGGTGCCTTAGCGTTATTGGTAACCTAACCACTGATTTCTTGTATATCCCTCTGTTAAATCAAAATCTTTATATTAAGCCATGTAATACAACAATAACAGTGTTCAATAATTTTTATGTGGATGTAAATTGAGAGTTTTTGCCCCTGGCATTATTAATATATTTGCTAAGGAGCTACCTAATAATATCTGGCACCAATGAGCTTCTCACATCTGGTATAATGATCAGGCTATCAATTCCTATGCCCATTTAGTATTAATGTAGTCTGATGATCACCTAAGCCTTCACTAACCTTTATCGGCCAGTAGTCAATCTCCCTGTTACTTAGAGCAGTAAAGACGGGGGATACGTAAGTTATATAGCAGCACAACTTCAAGCAATAAATAATTGCAGTTACTGTGATTAACGCGAGTCTTGATTCCAGTTTTCACTCTAAATGCTTTATCAGAGCATCTGTGATTTGTATTACACAAGTTATAGCACATTTTATTGAAGTTGAATAGTCTATCAATTGTGGAAAAATTATGTTAGGGTGGGTGCACCAAATGATAAAAAACACAATTAAAGGAAATCAAATACTAATAAACTCTAATAATAAAAGAAAACAAACTTTCCTGTACTCTTTTCTTGAAATTAATGTATATTTATTCATTAACAGGTTTTTAATTTAGCACCATCAGATTACGTTACACTTTACAGAGAATATTTAGCATTCACATTGGAGCTACATTCTAAGTTCCCTAACACATACATACACACACTAGGGTTATTTTATTCAGCAACCAATTAACCTACCAGCATGTTTTTGGAGTGTGGAAGGAAGCCCATGCAGACACGGGGAGAACATACAAACTCCACACAGATAAGGCCTATGCTGTCACTGATATGGATATGTATAAATTAGTAATATAGATACAGCAATAAACAGAATTCATAGATATGACCTGGAGTTTTTCTATATCATTGGGTGTTTGATTTTTTGTCTGGGGGAAAAAGATGCATTCTAATAATAATGACGTTTGCCAAATTATTTTGTTCTGTTATCAGATGAAAACAAAAGCAGGCATTGCATATTGCAGGTAAAAGTTGCTTAGAGTTCAGATTCATTCTAAACGTTTGCACTAATAATCCTTTGTGTGAGTTCTCATGTATCCATATATCCCTGTGTCTGTTGCTTTATGCATGGCCTGGGTAATTTGAAATATCAAATTGTTAGAGGCAATGGTGTAACTATTAGGGGAGAAACTGTTACGGGGCTTAGAAGGTGTCTTGATTTGCCCCTGATTAGAGGGTACAGGGTGATTATGCAGTGTTGGAAAGATTGCTGTTTTACATCCCTTTTCAAAAAGAGGTCAAGCAAATATCAGAGTGATTACAGGCAATGGGAGCTCTGAATTGCTGAATAATGCCACAAGGCTTATCTGTACAATGTTTTCCTCCAATGATCTGAAGAAACAGCCCTGTGTTACTCCAGGGTAACCCCAGTGCATTGTCCCCCTGGACTGTCCCAGGTTTATACTTAGCCAGGTGAACAGTCATTACTAGAAATGAAAATTATGTATGTAATACCTGTGCAAACATAACAGGCTTCTATTACTGATCCTAATGCAGGGCAAGGCTGCCTCTTTAAGAAAAGAATATGTTCTTCTCTCCTGTTCTCACATGTATTCTTTCCAGTGCCAGGCTGCTGGAAATTAAATAATGACCGCTTCTGTCATCCATGGTTATTACTGCTTATAAAAGCTTACAAAGATACAGTGTGCAGAGAACCTGAAGCTGCTTCATCACACACAGGCTGAGAGCTTCCATATCCATCCTGCAGAGGCCCGCAGCTGCACTGGCACACCTCACATGTATTGAAGAAGCTGCAAGAAAGAAGCTGCTATGCTTGTGCAGAGGCTCAATTTTTGGCATTCTTTGGGAACCGTGCGCAGAGCACAGGGCTTTGAACTGCAGCTGTCAGTACTCCATAAACAAATTACTGATATTATATTATCAGTAGAATGTGACCAACCTCACCAAAATAAGCTCAATATAGGGATAAGAAAAGTTCCAGCATACTTATTATTGTGAATGGAAGATGACAGAAGAGGACTGTTCTAAACTGGGAATAGGCTTGTCTTTGAATAGCTTTTTTGGGCCTGATTCCGATCGGAGCGTAAAAACAAACACATCCTTCATTTTGTAAAACCCAGTGTAATAATTAAAGGTTTAGGCAGCTCTAACCCTGGATCCATACACATGAACGACTGTGTAGGGTAGTTCATTGTTTATGGAAACGCTTTATGGAAATCATGTCTATGCTTCGTTGTGTCAGTGTTTAATTGGCAAATGTACTAAAAATATTGTCAGTGTTTATTACTAAATTGCATTCTGCTTTCTGGTTTTTTTGCATTTGGAAAGCAAAATGCTACTGCAATAGCCTGAAATAGGCTGCGGAGTCAGAGTTGACTGGCTGCTCTTACTGGGGTAGATCCAGACTTAAGTTGTTTATATGTTCGTTGGCATAGCGTATTTGCGCTATCGTAAGTACTATGCACTCCCCTAGGCACTCACCTCGCTCGTATGTAATTTACTCGATTTACGTTCGCCAAACCCTACATTAACTTTTCCAAGCTTAAGTACGTACGTACATAATGGATTGACGTTCATAACGACCTAACCCGGCACATACTGTACAATTTAAATGCCTCCCTCCGCCTACAAAGCTTATTTCCGGGTGTTGTATAGATGACCCGTCCCTTCGTTCATATTTATGCTGATGTTACGTAAGATCAGAGTTACGTTGCGTAACATCTGCCGCGCGCATGCGCAGTACATACAAATTGCAGATTTTATGACCGCAGCTGGCGTACGTAGCTCAGGATCTGGCCCGCTGTGTTTAAAGCATAATGAGAGCGGACGGGATCGGTATCTGCCTGCATTCTGGCTGCTGTCATCTTAGTAAAACTCTGCATGAGGAGTGTGGTACAATGGTCTGCATTTCAAAAGACCCTTATACTATAGCAGTCTGTATTTGGGAAAGTGGCGGTGATGCATCATCCACTGAAAGGTACATCATTATATCTTACCCTACCCTTAACCCTTTCTTAACCCCATCCTCCATTTCCCTCAGCCTAACTGAAACGTTCCCGTTCTTTATATAACAGGGACAATACACTTCCAAGTTGTTCTGTGACCATAGAGGAACCCACACAGACACGGGGAGAACATACAAACTCAACACAGATAAGGCCTAGTGGCCAATTTGAAATATCAAATTGTTAGAGGCAATGGTGTAACTATTAGAGGGAGAACTGCTTTGGGGCCCATAAGGTGTCTTGATTTGCCCCTGATTAGAGGGTATATTATGCAGTGTTGGAAACTGACCACATCCCCTGCATGAGGATGTCGCGTCACAAGCTCCTTAAGCTGGCCGTACACTAGGGCTATTATTTGCCCGATCCTACAATTATTGTGGATTGGGCCAAAAATCGCTCTAGTGAGTGGTACAGACAGATTTTTTAAAACTCAGATTATTGTCCCAGACAGGCTCTGGGACGATAATCTGGTCAAAGGGAATTCCCGATTGATTATCGTCCCAAGGGGGTAGTGTGTGAGCCAGTTCGATTATCGGACCTTGTACCTCCACCGCTGCAGAACCTCTCGCAGTATGTAAAATTTAATTTCTAAATTTTTTATTCAGTCAGTCAATAGGCTGGCTGCATGGGACTCCTGTCAAGATTGACTGACAGGAGTCCCAACCAATCAGAGTGAGACTGCAGATAGCCAATAGGATAGCTGCATGATCTCATTCAGAGATTATCGCTTCCAGCCTCTGCGTGGGTGGGGCCGATATTGGG